>MU755212.1:187111-206080 GCA_026770625.1 Nicotiana glauca
TAGCCTGTATTGCCCGTGGGTTTCCGGGTCTTTGAGGTTACTTCAGTGTTTGGTATTTAAGTGTATGTGCCAGGCGGCAATTGTATACATTTTTTATGTTATTTAGTTTTTATTTTAAATTTTGAAATTGTTATTACTTCCGCAATGTGTTAGGCTTACCTGGTCATGAAGACTAGGTGCCGTCATGACGTGTTCACAATTGGTGAACTAGGGTCGTGACACATGTGCGGAAAATTCTGCTACCCCTGGCATTGCACCTCCTTAAGGAGGATATGAGTTTTAATTGTCTTTATTCCCGGAGCATTACGTCAACCATTGGAAATCCTCTAACCAATACATGATTTCACCCCTATGGTAGGATGTCCTAGCTATGTGGTTTCAATCGTGAAATGTTGAGATTAGATGCCTTCAGATTTTTGCACATATCATGAGCATATTGATTTGGAAGACAAGTTGTCGTATCTTTAGTTCTCTCATATAGGATCAATTATCAAGAAGGGTTAAGCCGTTTGAAATATGATAATCTCATAAGTGTTCAACTTCTTTTCATCTTCATGGGCTTTTGGCATATATTCCTTGTGTTAGTTAATGACAGGAGTGTAATTCAACTTCATGTGTTTTGGAAATCCATATCGCATTCAAGGTTCCTGAGTATTTTCATTCTTGATAAACGGATTTTCCCTACACTCCAGGAGACGGCTGGGTCACGTGATTGAATATTCCTACTTAATGATTCCTATTGCCAATGTACTCGTTACCCATATGCCTCATTTGTCTAATAATTGATGTCCTCACAATGATTAACCATGTCAGTATTGTTAGTAGTAATCTTAATGTCTATTAGCATATAACCTCATGAAATACTCTACTCAGCACATTAATGGATTCCTGAATAATTCCAGCTTGATCTTAAATTTTGTTGTTCCTCATTGTATTAAATCTATTGGGTATTGAAGGTTCAAACATGTCAAAGAGGAAGCATCATCGTGTGATCACGTATATTTTATATATAATTTTATGATCAGTTTATGATAGCACATCATAGAGTAATTGTTGTAGGTCATCAAAGGTTTAGCGTGGGTGTTCATATAGAGATTTAGAATTTAGGAGGGTGAACATGTTATTCTCAATATCTTCCCTTGAAGATGTTATGTGAGTTGATAATGAAGGTTGCATAAGTGTATTTCACATTAGGCCGCACTAGGAGTGGGAAGTTTCCCCATAATTGTTCCCCCTATATTTTGTGTTTTCACGTGTCTATGTCTAAGAAGGTAGTTGGATATCCTTTGTGTATCATTCCGGTGGAAATTATTGAAGTTGAAGTTAATGGATAGTCAACTTATGTGAGGTATCTAAATGTCATCCTTGTTAAATAAGTTTGGAGGTTGGGTTGTTTCCATGAATGTGTTATGGCAAAGCCTATAAGTATAAGAGGCCACATTGAAGGCCGAGAGTATTGTGGAAATAAGGTATTTTCTCTTGATTATATATCAGTTGGTTTTGATTTGAAAAGAACCTTCTAGGTGTTATGATTTAAAAATGTACAGTCCATGTCCAGGTATCATCATGATAATGTAGTTCTTGTAATACGGAGGTTCATATTATTGATATATATATTGTTGTGCTTTGTCGAGTAGTTGATGTGTTTTTAGGATGGTTTTGGTGGTTCTCTGGCAGATGGATAGTCCTAGTTACAAAGGAAACTCTGTCGAAATTTCTGAAATGTTTGGGAATTAGTCAAAATTTAGGGACTTGAGGTAGGTTATAAAAGAGATATGTTATGTTAGGTGTTTGGGGCGGGATCTACCTCTCATTCGAGGACGAATGATCCTAAGAGGTGGAGAATGTAAGACCCAGGAAAATTTGCTAAGTAAATTAGGATTTCGTGGTGCCATATAGGTTAATTATAATGTTTTATGTGCTATTAACATTATGGGCATCAATTGAATTTGGTAAATAAGTGTATAAGTCTTATAATAAGTAATGTTGGGTCTAATTGGAGGCGTAAGTCTAATTCAAGTTAGAAAATTTCATAATAGGCTAAAATTCCAAATGAGTTCGCACAAGTCCCCACTTTGAGCAAGCATATATATATATATATATATATATATATACATAAAGGTCTTATGTGATTAATAACCTATTAAATGAAAGGTCTTTGAGTCTAGTTTCCAACGCTTCAAATCATTCGTCATTTGGACATTCTTACACAAAGTTATGATCAAATTACAAAAGACTAGAAAAGTGCGATCCTGTGTCAAATCTGCGATCGCAAATATGTCATATTTTTGACTCTGCGATCGTAGATCTGTCACAGATTGGGCCAGTGTTGCCCAACTTTGGGCACCTATTTTGCGGCGCATTCTGCGGCCCACATTCTTGTTTTGCGGAGACCCGATTTCAGAGGTTTATTTTTCCTATTTCTATAACCCGGCCCCATTTTAATATATAGGTTTTGGGGTTCATTTTGGGGTGATTTCATGAGCAATCTAGATAGAGGTGAGAGCATTTTAGAGATAGAAAGAGGAACCCAACATTCAAATCATCCAATCTTGCATCAATCTTCAAGAATCAAAGAACCCAATCACAAGATCTTCATCTAAGAGGTAAAGTTCTATACACTAGACTTCAATTTCGCGTTTTGGGTATAAGATAAGATTATTAAGGTATTATTCTTGGGTGTAAAAGTATTATTTATACATGCATTTACAAATTAGTTTTGTGGGAAGATTTTTGAACATAATAAGTAAAGATTGGGTTGGGGAATGAAGGAAATCCTGAAAAAGAGATTTGAAATCAAGATGCACAACTAGTATTTGATAATATACTCAAATGAGCTGAAACCATGAATACCTTCCTAATTTGTGTTCAATTTTGTTATGTCTCAAAGTAGATCGGGATTTCTAGATTATTCGGAACGTCGTAGTAACTTAAGGAAAACTTAAACAAGGTATGTATGGCTAAAACCCCCTCTTCTTAGAAATTGAGCTCCCATGGTGTCCCCACATATGTTGTAAGTCCAGAATTTGATTTATGTAGTATTTGTTATTTTAAAGGATTTGGTGTTGCAAGAATATATGTTAAAGGTGTGTCTCAATGTGTTCAATGTGCTATTGTTAGTTAATTAGGGATATGTGAAGAATGTGAACTATATGCTAAATTATCTAGATTTCAAGTCAAGTTTAAATTGTGATTATTATGCCGAATCATGAGAATTCCTCTCTATGCTTACAACTTGAATTGATCG
Organism: Nicotiana glauca; assembly: GCA_026770625.1. Lineage (NCBI taxonomy): Eukaryota > Viridiplantae > Streptophyta > Magnoliopsida > Solanales > Solanaceae > Nicotiana > Nicotiana glauca. The sequence goes on from MU755212.1 coordinate 190,359, forward strand.
TGTATGTGCCCATTATCTTAAATTGCAAGTTTGATGTTGAAAGTGAAAGTGATGCGGAATGTGAGTTGTGAAATGTGGCCTAGTGCCAAGTATGATATGATAATTATGGCCCTAAGTGCCTATGAATTGATATATGTGAAATAAATATTTAAATGACATGATTAATGAGAAAAAACAACACCTTGGTAAGGCGGCCTAGCCGATCGGGTCGTGATCGGACGCCGTGCCGCACACATGGTGGTATTGTGCTGATATTGAATTTCGAAAAGTGAGAATAAATTGTGATTGAGGTACATGTCTCAAATGAGGAAACCTAGCCGATCGGGTCGTGACCGTACTCCGCTCAAGAAAGCGGTGGTATTGTGAATGATGATGAACAGTATTAAAAGCTCCAAGCTAAAGCTATGGAAATTATGTGAAAGCTATGTGATTCCTTTTATTTTATGAAGTAGTGATTGTTTAAAGCTTTTGTTGAATCCTTATGCTTTCTTTGTTATATGGTTGTTCTTTCTAATGAGATGGTATTTAGTTATACATACTAGTGCTATTCGATGGCACTAACGACCCATTTGCCGGGGGCACTACATCTTTAAATGGATGTAGGTGTTTCTATAGCAGGCAGTGTTGGTCGCAGCTAGTACCGCATCATCCTTTCAGCTGACTTGGTGTGCGCCACTTCATTTTAGGGTCCTGTTTCATCTGTTTATCATGTACTTTGTATTTAAGGTATAGCCGGAGCCTTGTTGCCGGTATTTCCATATTATTCTACAGTTGTATTTAGAGGCTCCGTAGACAGGTTGTAGGTGGTGTTTGGTTTTAGAAATATTGGTATTCGGCAAATATGTTTTCCTTCATATCAATAAAAATATTCATATTTTGGATACTATGGTTGAAATGGCTAATGAAAACAAAATGGAAGTTGTTAATGAATTTTTTACAAAAGTATGATTAATGGAGTTCATCTCCTCTTTATTCATGAATTAGTTTGGATAAAAGGAAATCTAACAGGCTTGCTCAGTTGGGTTTACTCGGTTAAGCGTCGGTCGCGCTCCTCGATTTTTAGGGCGTGACAGGAACCTACCAACACCACACATACATATACCTCAAGCCGAAACTAACGCAAGTCTGACTATGCAATCTCAATGTCGTTGATGGACTCCTCCACTTGGCGCGAACCAATAGAAAATAACGTCTGATGATCCGCAGAACTAACCTTCACAACTCGTACAACACAAATCACAAGATACTCTAGGACCACCAATTATCCCCAATCAACACCCACCTCGTGACCTTGCCACATCTGCCACGACTAGTCAACCAATTAAACTTTCCTAAGCTCGCACTCATCAACCAGATGCCGAAAACCGCTGCGCCTCCATATGAACAACTGAATAGTCTCTTAATACCTATGCATCTTCAGTCTGGGCAGCACGTTAAGACAATGTCTGACATCCCTGACTGCCTCATAGCCTGTCTGTAGCATCATGAACCACTGTCACATTGCGGACACCGACATCGTAATATTACACATGAGTGGATGTAAAGGAACATAAGTTATATGCTTCGAGCTGAATCAATAATACACGATAAGGAATGAAGAATGTGAGATTATCCTAATAGTTCTGTATCCTCTCGAAGATAAGTACAGACATCTCCGTACCTATCCGCAAGATTTTACTAAACCTTCTTATGACTCGTAGCACGTATGAACCTAGAGCTCTGATACCAACTTGCCACGACCTAAAATTCCGCCGAAGGAGTCGTGATGGCACCTAGTCTCTAAACCAGTTAAGCCTAGCATTTACTGAAATAACATTAGCATTTGGTGACTTCAAATTAAATAACTCTCAATCACAATTTCCCAAAATTGGTGGTACAAGTCATAAGCCACTTTAAGAGTAGTTATATAAAATAAATACAACCTTGTTCCAGAACGAATAGGAATTAATGGAACGCAAATAGAAATAAAGGTGACTCCGAGGACTGCGAACGCAGCAACAGGTTACTGTGAGTCTCTGCCGCGACCATCCGCACAGCTACTATCGACCAATACATGGATCTGTACACAAAAATGTACATAAGTTTAGTATAAGAAAACTACGGCGGTGCCCAGTAAGTATCAAGACTAACCTAGGTAGGGTAGTGACGAGGAACAGTAAAGACATCTACTGGTCAAATAAAATGAACAAGATATGATAGTGAAATATCGAGATAAAGATAACGAGATAATATCAACAGCGGAGAGAAATCAAAATATAAATAGTAGGAACAGTAAAGGGAGAACATATGTAGTAGCGAACGATAACCAAGTAAATTAGATAACCAGGTAAATCAGACAACCAAGTAAGTCAGATAACCAAGCAAATCAGATAACTAAGTAAATCAACACTGACATAACAGGAATTGAGACAAGAATGTATTCAAATAAAGAAGGTAATACCAACTCAACAATCATATCATGTCTAATACACAAACCCGACCATCTCAATCCTCAGTTTCTCATATCATAATTCCAACTTCCAAACCTTCAACACACATGGCATCTTGTGCCCCCATAATTTCCATCTCACTTTTAACAACAAAATTCACATGCTATACAACACATAATGTCCATACAAATCCACTCAAGATGTTCAAGAAGTCTCATTTACCTAATATAAGTAAATTACAATTTCTAAACTAATTAGGAACGCCAGCATGAAAAGATGAAGTTGTTTCTTTTTAAATCATTTGTGTAAAGAAGGTACCCATTTCAATTAAAATACAACATCTAATGGATTATTATCTTTAACATGGGAGTTAGTAACTTAAAGCTTAGTAGAAATTCACCTTTTAAGTAAAATACAACCTCAGGCAGTTTAAGGTGATATAATTGAGAAACTAATTGAATTAAAGATGTAACAATTATTGAAGTTTGAAGTATCGGAATGTATATACATAAATACAGTGAGGTATTAAAAATACTATAGGTTCCAACATAAAGAATCACATCAATAAAGGGATTTAAACAGTTAAAGCACTTGCATTGATAACAACAAATACAACGGAGAGAAAGTCACAGAAAAGAACGTAACTCCACACAGAGATAGCAATCGGAGATATACCAGGATACCATATTGTAGTCCCCAAATATAAATATCCAGTGGATCTCCCGGGTGTCGTCCCATAGTCCAACTCATAGAGCATGGGGATCTCCCAAAATACCGATCTGCAGTCCCAAATGTAAATACCCAGTACTGGGGGAATCTACCGGGTGCAGTCCCGTAGTTTCAATATAACAATGCAGGGGGATCTTCTGGAATACCGATCCGTAGTCCCAAAGTAAATATATAAGGGGATCTCCCGGGATACCATCCTGTAGTCCCAATGTAAACACACATCGGCAACACGAAGCACAATCAACAACAATCTAACAATCCAATCACAGGGAATTCCACCACTAAGAGTGTGAGTACACGGCAATAAGAGAATCGCGAAAAATCCAAGAAGCGCATCAACCTTAACAAAATAACAAGACGTAATAGGCACGTGATAACTACACCGGTAACCACAACAATTTGAACACATAGCATATATACACGGGATCAAAGTGGAATTCATAATTTAGAGATAACAAAATGATAAGGAGAACAATCACTTCAATTAAGGAAAATAAGGCCAAGTAACAAGTAAGAGTTAGAGGAAAGCAAACAACATCATTTGGAGCATATAGAGGTAAATTAAGCAATAAAGAAACTCAATCATAACTGAAATACTTCCCATATAATGAAAATAAGGACCTAAGAACCCTAAAGGTAAATTTCTCACAAATAAGTCCGAGCACACACTCGTCACCTCGCGTGCACGGACTATAAATAGCATAGAGGACTCAAATCCTAAGGGGAAGTCCCCCACACAAGGTTAAGCAAGATACTTAGCTCAATCCGGCCAATTCAATACTCAATTTAGCTTTTCCTTTGCCGATTCATCACCACTCAGCTCAATCTAGCCAAAAACGACTTAAACTATGATTTTTATATAATTTTTAAAAAATCAACAAAAGTCAACTTCCGGGGCCCGTACCTCGGAACCCGACAATATTTATAAATACTGGACACCCATTCTACTACGAGTTCACCCATAAAACAATTATCTAATTCCGATACCATTTCTTCATTCATATCATCATTTTATATTTTTGAAAGATTTCACAATTTTTTCCAAATTTTCCTTTAGATTCTCATGAATTTAATGTTAAATCTAAGATATTATCATAAAATATAGTTGGAAATTAATTAGAGACACTTACCCAATAATTTTGAGAAGTTTGGAACCTTGGAAAATCGCCTATGGATGTGTAGGATTTGAGAAAGTTGAAAAATGGGTGAAAATCCCGTCTAAAATCTCACGTAACAGGCCTTAGATGTCGCATTTGCGACCCAGAGTTTGTATTTATGAACCCCTCGCAATTGAGAACAAGGCAGGGCTGGCAGAAGTCGCATTTTCAACAAAAGGTTCACATTTGTGAAATAGGCATCGCTAATTTGATGAAAATGTTCGCATTTGCGAACACACCAGAAACCAACAATTTTTCCCGACACGAAAATGAGCATAACTTCCTCATACGATGTCCAAATTCGATGATTCTTTTTCCTATGGATACGTAATTTTGATACAGATCTAATGGTTAAAAAAATTAATTTGAATCTCATTTGCTCAATATGGTATTATTTTTGCTTGAAGAAACGACCACGAAGCATCCAAAAAAACTAGCGCAACATAGCCTAAACCTATCCGAAGCTCACCCAAGCCTTCGGGGTTCCAAACCAAACATGCACGCAAGTCTAAAAACATCATACAAACTTTCTTGTGCAATCAAATCATGAAAATAACATAAAAAACTATGAATTTAACCTCAAAACTCATGATTTTCTCAAGGACACTCAAATTTTCTAATTTTTCACTCGGTCGTCCAAATCACGTCAAATCAATTCCGGTTCTCACCAAATTTTACATATAGGACTTAAATATCATAAAAACTTGTACCGAACTTCGGAGCCAAAATACAGGCTCGATACTATCAAGTTTAAATATTAATTAATTTCTTTATTTCCTTTAAAAACCAGCACAATAATTTTCTTCAAAAATTATTTTCTGAGGCTAGGCACAACGGAATTCAATTCCGGACATACGCCAATGTCTCATATTTTACTGTGGACCTCCCGGGATCTTCGAAACATAGATCCGGGTCCATTTACTCAAAATATTGACCAAAGTCAACTAAAACAAAATTTTCAACTCTAAAAATTTCTATTTCTTATATTTTCACATAAAAGCTTTCTGGTTTTATGTTCGAACTACGCACGCAAGTTGATGCACATAATATGAAGCTGCTCGTAACCTCAAACTGCCGAATCAAATGCAATTGCACAAAACGACCAGTTGGGTCGTTACATTATAGCCTGATGATGGTGAAAATACTGTAATACTTTATGTATGTATGTATGTATGTATGTATGTATGTATGTATGTATGTATGTATGTATGTATAGCTCTCTTGGCTAAAGATATACAAAACTAAACGAAATATGAAGTCCCGATAAGGGAGAATGCTGTAACTTATGAGACTATAAAAATGTACATAAATTTAGGAATATGAACTTCTCTTTATGTCTCATTATCAAACACATGTAGTTACTGACATGTAGCTTTCAAGAAACTCTTCAAACAGATCAACTCAGTCTACATAGCATAAGAAGATAGAAAATCAGTGCTAAATAAAGGCTAAGTCTGTAAGTTAAGCTAGTAGCTCATTTATGTAAATTTGGGAAACATCCCCCAATAAAAAGAGCCTTATCCAATATGATAAACCAACATCCCAACAATATCAATCAATCTACACAATTACAAGTGCACAACGTCGCACACAAAATTGCTATTTAACATGACGAGCGGTAAGTTTGGTTTGGAACCAAACTCCAAATCTTTTTCCCATCTCCCCTGTACTTACAATACTATCAATAGGTCCAGAATGTAAGCATATATGTTCAAATTATATTCCAACCTTATATCAATCATAAAAGTAACATCAAACAACCTCACAAGATAAAACAACGACATGAACAACTTTTAGGTATTGTGCGGTTGCTTCTTCTCCTATTTACAACATCATCAACATACATATTGACGAGTATAAAAACAATAAGAACATTATAAACCAGCTTTTCCCTATGATCGCCAGCCATACAAACTCATATACACAACTCCAAAATAGTCCAATAAGAGACAACAATGTCTTATACAACTTCAAGTTCTATCTTGTAATTCTTCATTCAAATAACTAAACCAACACATATATAAGATTAATCCCAAGAAATAGAGTGTTATAAATACCTTAAATAACCATAAAAAAACTCAAACCAAATCTTCCCTAATCATACATGCGCCCTTAATCACGTCATAATACCATGGAGACTCCCTTCTTTACTTAGGCTAACTTTTGAGGTTAGGTTTAGGTAAAACACCCTTGGATTCGACTTGGAACCCTTGAGAACTGTTAGAGAGGTGTTGAGAGAGTTTAGGAACTATCCTTGGTCGAAAATGACCAAAATTAAGCCGTCCAAGCCTCTTAAAATGTTCAAGGGTTGTCCACCGCCTAACTGGGTCCCATTGGGAGCGGCTTGCGCGGTCTCGCAAAAATACAAATATCTCCCTACTCCGATAACGTATTGATGAACGGTTTAATAATTTTAAAATTAGACTCGTAGATATTCAATTTGGTATGTGGATTATCCCTTAATTCCAAGTATATGGGGATAAAAGCTTAGCTACATTTGACCTAATTTTCAGCATATTTATGAATGTAACTTATGATGACCTTTTGCAACTTTTGTTCCATAACTCGCTTGAATTCAAAACATAACACACGACTATCATACGACTAAAATAACTCATAACATAATCTCCTTATAATGTTAATCACCATAGTCTCACCCCAAAATTACATATTATAATACTCTCAACTTGTCGACTTTCGATGAAACTTATTTTCCTTAATTAGTTTAGCATCTAAGCCTTCAAAACCTCTTGATACTTGGTATTCATGATCTTAAATATTGTAACCTCCACGGTAACATGATTAACTAAATTTGTAAACTTTTCAAAGATGACTTCATTTATGAACTTACATCAATTGACTTACGACGTACTCTTACGTACAAAAACATGGGGTATAACAACAGGAATACTAAATAGGACTAGACTGAGACATGTATTTATGAACTGATTATGAAAATTGAAACTTCAACTATTTATGACATGCTGAGTAATCTAGACTAAGACTCATAGGAATCCAACTCAAGTATATATTGATTACGCACTGAGCTTACAACATTCATAATGAGGAACCAATATTAGCACCAATGCTCATGTTTTAGTCACTTAGGACTTTTATCAAACACCTTATGGGTGTAAAGCCTTATAGTCCTTAGTAATTGTCTTTTCTTCACCAAGTTCTCATTCTACTACTTCTAGGTGATTCTACAATCCCAAATAGATATAACTAAAATCATTTCTCATCACCCAAATGTTTACAAGAATCATAATTCAACAACCCAAAATCCTAGCATAGTTCATATGGTTCTCTTTATCAAACACATTTTCTATTCTCCCAAAAACTCATCAATTCATAGCTATAAATGATTAGGGAGTAGAAACATTATCCTTTTGATGTTCAAACTTCTTGAATATGCATTCTAGGGTTTATTTTCTCAACAATGATGTCTCAATCGAATATGTAATGCTTTGAACGATTTTCCCATGTTAATAAGGTGTTCGAGAATTGAAATTAACTTAGAATCTTCTTTAGAACATACATTGGATGATGGAGGGACCTTGGGGGTGTTAGGTTGTTAAGAGCTTCCCTTTCTAGAGTAAGTTTTTGTATTTTGGAGTATGAGGAATGAGGCAGGGCTTCTAAATAAGTGTACACGTCCCAAAACTTGAGGAGGAAATAAAAGTAGCTTGGATAAACATCACCGACGTAGGGCATCATCACATGCGCCAAAATAACAGTGCAAGGCACCATAAGAGGCGCCAAACTACATGGCCTTGCACTGTCCGGGGAGTGAAGGTTAATGCCTTGGATAGTGCCTTGCACGGTTAGGGGCGCTACGGTTTATGCCCTGGACAGTGCCTTGCACTATCTAAGGCTGTGAGATAGGCCTCCCATAAACTTAGTCGATTTTATCGAATTTTATGTACCTAACTCTCGGTCTTGATTCCAAAACAACTGTTTCCCCCCATACTCATCCCGTTAGGAATAAACATGTCAAAAAGGTCACATTAATACTTAGTTAACGCATCCACAACTAATCCGGATTTACAGAGTGTTGTACCCGGGACCTCGTCTGAACATACCATTAAGTCCCAAAATACAACACGAACTCACTCGAAACTTCAAATCACATCAAACAATACCGAAACCACGAATCGTATATGGATTCAAGCGTAATGAACTTCTAACTTCTAAAAATAATGCCAGATTATACCAATTTAACTCCGAATGACCTCAAATTTTGAACACAAGTCATAAATGACACAACAGACCTATTCAAATTTTCGGAACCAAAATCGACCCCGATATCGATAAAGTTAACTCTCTGTCAGACCTCTCAACCTTCCAAACCTTTAACTTCCCAACTTTCGTCAATTCAAGCAAAAACAACCAACAGACTTCAAAATCAATATTTAGACATACTCCTAAGTCCAAAATCACCATAAAGAACTATCAGAACAATCAAAACTTTATTCTGGAGTCGTCTATATAAAATTCAAACTCCGGTCAACTCTTTCAACTTAAGCTTCCCACTTTGGGACAAAGTGTCCTGATTCACTCCGAAACTTACCCGAAACCAAATCAACAATCCCGGCAAGTCACATAACGATAATTTAATATAGAGGAGGCAATAAATCGAAATGAAAGGCCGGGTTACACTACTTGAGAATCTTATTTATGCTAGAATGATATTTAGGTATTCTTCATGTGCTAGTTTAACATTATGAATTTCATGTACCTGTTTTACATGATGAAACTTCTTTTTCATATATTATTTTGTATATGCAACTTATTAATTTATATATTTGTTCTCATCACTTATTTGAGACTCTTATATGAAGAGTTAGCTATTGGGATTGTGCATTCACGTTCCTATTGAGTTATTAGTTTGGGAATTTTTATTACAGGTTCCTATTTAGTTATCAGTTTGGGCATGCCATTATTATTTATGTTGAGGTATCAGTTTGAGCATGATTATTTTATGTTTCTATTTGGGCGTGTAAAGATATTATTCTTATTAGCGTGTGAATATGAATATGTCCCTCTAGTGTCGTTAAACACCAAAATTCTACTGGTAATGTGCACACATTACGGGTTTCTGAGTTGAATATGATGCCGGATGATGAGGTTGAGCATAAAGATGAAAGCTTTAATTTTAAGTGATCCTTTATGCATATTCATGCATTATTTTACATGCTTATTCATTTACCATGTATGTGTATTGTTTCAATGAATTCTATCACATGCTTAGAACTTGTTAGCAGGTTGTGGGCACTTGGAAAGTGTTGGTTTGATGTAAAGATTGCATTTTTATCATTTATTGATATTCTAGACTCATGTAAAAGCATTCGTATAAATGCTACTCGACATATATCTCTCCATGTAGGCGATTTTGGTGCATCACTATATGCTTGATCTTGTTATATGAAGAAGCATACTTGTTATCTTCAACTTGACTGGGCACCTTATAGATACACTACTCTTGTTGTTTTTACGTTATTGCGTATGGTTATGAATTGCATAGGATATGAGAAGAGAGTATCTTTTGTCAAAATCTCGCAACTACTTTGTTGGAGCTAGACTTAATACTTCTTGCGCTTTGATTATTTTTCTCATACTATATTTCTGCATCTTTTTATGCATATTTTGTTCCTTGTACTAGCAAGCCCTAGGAGATAGCATAGGAGTTGATACTTGGAGGCTTCATGGTAAGATGCCATACTTGGATTCGTATCTTTTGTAGTCACCATTTCACTTATTTATTTTATCATGTATTCTAGATAGTTACATATTTTGAAATTGTTGTATTTCTCTATCTTTAGTCGCTCATGAATTGTATTGTCAGCTCTTAGGATTGTAATAGTGATCTCTATACTGTGTTGGATTTGTCACTATAAAATTCCTTATGATTTATAAAATATTTGTTTTTGAGTTGAATATTAATTCTTACACATATATGCTAAAAGATGCAATAGGCCAAATTTCTTAATAAATATATGTTAAAATTTCATCTCAAGGTCTTTGGAGAGAGTTTGCTGAAATAGCTAACGCTTTTCAATTTGTAATCTCTATATAATTAGATAATTTAGCTCTTGTTAACTGCAAAATGTGAACATGTTCAAGACTAGAAGCATCTGGAGCCATTTTGAATTCCTTAAACTCTCTAAGTTTATTTGTTCTTTCCCTTCGCTCAACCTTTTGATCCCTTAACTTATTTTGCTTGGGACATTCTTGATGCTTCAAGCTCCAAATCTAAATCATTATAGAATAAGTCTTGCGATGATGCATCCTTCGACAATGTTCCCATGCTCGGCTTAGATAACTCCCACTTGGAGTAATTTAGGCTTGTCCATGTTCAGCCACTTGTGAAATATGACCAAGGAAATAATAAGAACGACTACAACCACTCAATATGACAACATAGGTCACAATTAACTATTGAAGGACATCAATAAACGGATTAGGACTAAACTAGTTTAATCAGTAACAGGACGACCAAGACTTGACATAAATCCTTTCACTTTATTATTCAATGAATTTTAAAAATTCATATCTTACTTGTTTTAAGTCCAATTTTATGGGTAATATATCAACGAAAATATTTTAACGAGTAGATTCTGGAAATATATACCATATATTGTTATTCTTAATACACAGCATACAAAAGTTAAATTACATTCTGAAGTATTTCAAAAAACTAACAATTCTGCACAACATCAAAAATTCCTATTTCACTCATCTTAAATTCGTTTTTATGGGTAATATATAGCGATATCAGTTACTCTTCTTGGCTGTGGTTTTTCTCTTATTCAGAAGGGATTTCACGTAAAATCACGGTGTCATTATTGCTGCATTTCTATTCTTAACCATAACTTAGTGTTCCGCGTTTATCACTATACCGTGAATATTATTTTTGGGTGTCTATTTTTATTTCCAACAAGTGGTATTAGAGCCAATGTTCTATCTGAGTATACTATGTGGTAGCAGCACAGTCTATACTTCTACATAAGAAAAGAATTACTTTGGTCTCTAATAAATAGTATTTGTATGTGTGATAAATGATGGAAGTCAACACTAGTAGAATGATTACTTTGAGTGGCACAAATTACGCCATTTGGAAGGGCAAAATGGAAGATTTGCTCTATGTCAAGAATTTTCATCAACATGTCTTCATCACTAAAAAGCCTGATAATAAATAAGATGAAGAGCGGAGATTGTTACACATGCAGGTTTGCGTTTTTATTTGACAGAGGGTTGACGATAGAGTTTTGAACCATATTTCTGGGGAGACACATACTCGGACCCTATGGGAGCACCTTGAAACTTTGTATGCTCGGAAAACTGAAAACAACAGGATGTTTATGATAAAGCAGATGCTGGGTTTAAAATACCACGATGGTTCCACGATGACAGATCATTTGAATAATTTTCAGGGGATCATGAACCAGTTATCGGCTATGGGCATTAAATTTGATGAAGAAATTCAAGGCTTGTTTCTACTTGGTTCCTTACCAGATTATTGGGAAATTCGTAGAGCTTCATTATCAAATTTTGCTTCGGATGGTGCGATCTCTATGGATCTTGCCAAGAGCAGCATTTTAAATGAAGAGAAGAGAAGAGAAGAAAATCTCAGGGTTCCTCCTCATCAAATGTCTTGGTGACTGACTCTAGGGGAGAAGCAAGAATCGGGGTTCTCAAAATAGAGAACAGAATAGAAGCAAATCCAAAAGCAGACTGAAAGATATTGAGTGCTATTATTGCGGGAAGAAAGGGCACACAAAAAAGTTTTGCCGGATTAGTATATTTATGGTTATAACAAGTTTTGCCGGATCAGTATATTCCAGATCCGTATATGTATGGTGATAATAATGCTAATGTTGATGAGGTAGATGCTCCTACTCACGAAGTTGTGGATGAGTTAGATATTCCACTCAGGAGGTCTTATAGACCTCATACTCCTTCTTCGCATTAGTCACCTAATGAGTATGTATACTCACTGATAGGGGCAAACCTGAATGTTATACGGAGGCCATAGAAGATGAGCACAAGGATCAATGGATTGAAGCCATGTAAGATGAGATGAAATCTCTACATGAGAACCATACTTATGAGTTGGTGAAATTTCCTAAGCGCATGAGAGTTTTGAAAAACAAGTCGGTGTTCAAAGTTAAAGCTGAAGAACATAGTTTGAAGCCCAGATACAAAGCTAGATTGTTTGTCAAGGAATTTGTTCAAAGGAAAGGTATTGAAATTGACGAAATATTTTCTCCTATCATGAAAATATCCTCCTTTTGGACAATCCTTGGTTTGACTGCTAGTCTTGATTTGGAGATTGAGCAGATGGATGTGAAGACTACTTTTCTTCATGGTAACTTAGAAGAGGATATTTATATGGAACAACATGAGGTCTTCAAGGTAAAAGGTAAAGAAAATCTTGTATGCAAACTTAAGAAGAGTCTATATAGATTGAAGCAAGCTCCCAGACAGTACCCGAAGTTTGAGTCTGTTATGGGGGAGCAAGGCTACAACAAGACTTTTTCAGACCATTGTGTGTTTGTACAAAAATTTTTTGATGATGACATTATCATCCACATATCATCCTCTTGCTATATGTTGATGATATATTGATTGTGGGCAGGAATCCTTCCAAGATTGACGAGTTGAAGAAACAGATGAATAAGTCTTTTGGAACGAAAGACTTGGATCATGCTAAGCAGATTTTGGGCATGAGAATTACTCGTTCAAGAAACGAAAGAAAGCTTTACTTGTCACAGGAGAAGTACATAGAACATGTACTGGAGCACTTCAATAGGAAAAGTTCTAAGATGGTTAACACACCCCTTCCTGGTCATCTGAAGTTGAGCAAGAAGATGTGTCCTACAACAACGGAGGAAAAGAGAGAATGGCTAAGATTCCTTATTCCTCTGCCGTCGAAAGATTGATGTATGCAATGGTATACACTAGACCAGATATTTCTCATGCAGTCGGTGTTGTTAGCAGATTTCTTGAAAATATAGGAAAAGAGCATTAGGAAGTTGTAAAGTGTGTACTTGGGTATCTAAGAGCAAGCTCACATGAATGCTTATGTTTTCGAGGATCAAATCCAATTTTGAAGGGCTATATAGATTATGATATGGCAGGTGAACTTGATAACAGAAAATCCACTACTGGATATTTGTTTACTTTTTCAAGGGGTAGCTATATCATGGCAGTCAAAGTTGCAGAAGTGTGTCGCACTGTCTATAACTGAAACAGAGTATATTGCTGCTACTGAAGCTGGCAAAGAGATGATATGGCTCAAGAGATTTCTTCAAGAACTTGAATTGGGACATATGGAGTATGTTGTCTATTGCAACAGTCAGAGTGCAATAGACCTAAGTAAAAACTCCATGTACCATGCGAGAACAAAACACATCGACGTTAGATATCATTGGATTAGTGAGCAAGTGGAGGACGAATCATTTCAGATCAAAAAGATTCACACGAGTGAAAATCCTGCAGATATGCTAACCAAGGTAGTACCAAGAGATAAGTTCAAGCTTTCCAAAGAATTTGTCGGCATGCGCTCAAACTAGAATCTCCGGTGTGTTTCCTCCTTCAGGTGAATGGGACTAGAAGGAGAGATTTGAGGGGGGTCCACCCTATATGTTAAGGAAGACTTTCTTCCTTTGTTGGGTTTTTCAAAATTGGCAGCAAACAGTTTTTTTCTGCATTGTAAAAAAGGGTAGGTTGCAGAAGGAAAATGTTAAATGTAGCAGGCATGAGAGATAGAGGCTCCACCTATAAAAGGAAAGCTTCGGCTCTCATTTCTACCTACCAACATCTCAAACAATACATCTGAGTGATAGAGAGCAAGGTATTCCATAGACTAGAAGAAAATAGTCTGTGAAGAACAATAGAGTGTAAGAGATATTGTAGTAAGGTGGAAAAAAATAGTACTTTTCTTTTTAGGGTGTAGTGGTCTTAGGAATATTTGTACTCGTTACTATACAGTGTAAAATTTTTCGCTATAGTGATAACATTTGCTCTTTTTTGCTGTGAGTTTTTCCTTATTCAGAAAGTTTTCCACGTAAAATTTTGGTGTCATTATTGCTGCATTTCTATTCTTGCTGATTTAACCATAACCTAGTGTTCCGCGTTTGTCACTAATACCGTAAATATTATTTTTGCAGGTCTATTTTTTCCCAACTAGCGGAAATTCTATAACAAGTAGATTCTGAAAATATATGCAACACAATTTAATTCTTAACTCACAGGCCACAGCATACAGAAATTAATTTACAGTCTACAGTATCTCAAATAACTATAGCAAATTCTGTACAGCTTCAAAATTTCACATCTCTCGCATTTTAAAATCTATTTTTTATGGGTAGTATATCAACGGTAAGCCTATAATGAGTAGATTCTAAAAAATATACATTACACTATAATTCTAATTGTGTAGTGCCTAGAAATAAAAAAACAGTTCTTAGATTTTTAGAAAAAAAATTACCGTTTTTGCGTAACTTCAAAAATCCATATCTCACTTGTTATTAATCCGTTTTTTATGAGTATTAGATCAACAGAAATCACTAAACGAGGAGATTGTGGAATCAATTTTGTACTGAAAGTTTTAACGAGTAACTCATAGAAAGCAATATACAGTTCGCTTACAGAAGCGAAAGGAATTCATACTTCATATTGTTTCAAAACGTAAATTTAGCAAGAAACAAGACATAGACTAACAGAAAATCAATCATTCGCTAATACCAATGATGATTAAATAGTAACAGGAACAATGATTGTGTACGTGTTAACAACAACGAAAGTTTTGTTGAAGAATTGCTCCAAGCCGGCCTCGTCTCTCTTGAAAACTATACACCCTTAAAAATGGATAACAATTGAATTTATATATTTTTTAAGAATATGTGGACTAATTTGATACAAATGATTATTGATGTTAGATAAAAAATTAAAAACGGAATAAACAGTCAAACCAGTAGCGATGTTGGATCCTGGATTGGCTATAAGCTTAACGAGTAACCTGCCTATGGTTTGGAGCCAAACACTTATGAAGAGCTATGAGTAAAATCAAGAACATAGAATAACCTTTTAGAAGCAGAGAAAACAAATGTATATTGCCTTGATATGCATGTTACAATTTGGCTAATAAATAATCAGCTTCCCTTTTATATAGTAGGGGAGTTATATCCTAAGTATGATTCTAAGAAAGGAAATGATCTTCCTTTTCACTAATCGCTGATTCACGGCCGATACGGGCCAAGATTTTTGCCGTGATATTTAGTTGGACATGGATATTATGACCCTTCATTAATCGTGCATGGCAGTTTGGTACTGCTCTCTGAGGTCGTGGAACTCGAATCGACAACCAAGGATGTGTGTGGGGGGGGGGTGGGGAATGGTCTCG
>MU755212.1:207101-252227 GCA_026770625.1 Nicotiana glauca
TCCTCGGGCCTTGACATGAGAGGATCATGGACTCGATTCTGACTCCTTGCTGTCATGTCCTTGCTTCATTTTATTCACCGGAAAATTACGGTACTTATTAGCCTCAGTTTTGCCCGTACACAGATAGTCCCCACATTTCTCAGAGAGTACGTTTGCCAAAAAGATGCGAAATGATAGATGCTCTCTGGTTCCTTCTTCGTACATTACGATAAAGGAGCCGAAGCATCCCATCAGTCGCGTCATTCTGACTTCGAACATGTGTCATTCATTGGCTAGTTGCCTCTAAATGCAAATCATCGCCTCTTCTCTATAAAAGCTTCCATCCATTGTTCTTTTTCTACTCTTCAACCAAGCTTTTACCTTCAAACTTCCCAAATATCATCAATTTCTTTCACATCTTCATCGCTTCATTTTTTGATCTTCAAATCTTCATAATTGCTTTTGGATTCTTGCCGAGATCTTCTTAAATTCTTCATATTCTCTCGTTCAGCTTTCAAACTTGTTCTTCTAAACCTTCATACTTCTTTTTGTAAGCTTCAAATTTTACTAGCTAACAATGGCCAAAACTTTCAAATCAGTTCCCCAAAAGTTTGCCTCTTTATCTTCCCAACCGACCACTAGTACTGATGCGTTCGATCCCGAAATAGTTATCCTCAAGGCGGCCTCTTCTAATTTGGCTGCCACCGAGTCGATAGTCACCGAACCGGGTTCCCTTTGAAATTTTTTATTCCTGAGGGTTGTTGTATTGCGGATGACTTCAAGGTTGAGAAACCCTCGTCCAAGTAGGACAGAGGTGAGGGAGCCTCAAGGTACATATGCTCCGTGACCAAAAATGTTCTTCCCGTGGTCCGAGAAGACTGTAATTGGGAAGGTAAGGACATGGTAGTCCCGAGCCTGAGGATGCCATTACTACCCACATGGAGGGGTATTTAAGTATTTGTACTTATCCCTTCATATTAGACCAGGTGGACCCGGTTATACTTGACTTTTGCAAGCGGTACGAGGTGTGCCTTTGGTATCTCCACCCGTCCTTATGGAGGATCATGATCTTCCTTCGCTACTTCGTAAAAAGGACCGAATTTTGTCGGTTCATAATCGACCATCTACTTTGTTTATACAATCCCTGAATTTTTAAGAGGGACCAATCAAGCTTATTCGTCGGGCCATCAAGCCCCCCCCCCTTTCGAGCATTGACAAAGACCGAGACCGGGGCTGGCAGGGAATCCTCCTTCGGGTGAAGATCAAAAATTTGATCCCTCCCAACTTCATGATATTTTCTTAGAAGTTGAATGCATCTCGTAAGTACAACTTCTCCTTAATCGTCAAATTTTCCCTTCATTTTCCTCACTTCAATTCACTCTTGCGATTGTGCAGCTGTTCCTGGGTTCCAAATGCAGTCCCCCGGCTTAAAGAGTGGATTGAATGCATTTGCAAGAAGATGTCATACTTTTAGCGCTCATGGCGCAAGTTGTCGAGGGCCGATGGGAGGCTCGTTCTAATGGTAATTGTTACTGTGTATTTATCCCACAACATACTGACTTCTCCTCTTTTATTTTATTGGTTTGCCTAAGACCATCAAGCTTAGGCCTTTGGAAGGGGACGATGACATATCCTTACCCGTCGATTTCTCTGTTGCAGGACAACTCGGGGCTGCTCCGGGGAAGAAAAAGGAAAGAAAGAGAAAACCTTCAGGCTCCTCGGCCCGAGGAAAAACCAAAGAAGACGGTGGCTCGCAAGCCCAAGAAGAGCTCCAGCTCCCGAGTGCCAGACTCCGATTCACTTCTCTGGCTCAAGGACAAGCCGAAAGAAAACCTCATTTCGTTGCCCACGGAATGACCGTTCTTGGGAAGCAAGAGGCATCCGAGGGGGAGACTCGTGAGGCCGACCTCCCTTGGAATTTAGAGATTGATGTTGAGACCCATGGTGGGACTCCCCAGATTGTCATCTTCGCTTCGAAGGAAGTGCCCGATATAATAGAAATTACGGGGATACCCTATTATACCGAATCCATGCTTGAGGAGGCCTGAGTAGGAAAGGGGATGTCCAATGAAGGGACCCATCGCATGGACAATCTCCTTAATTCCTTTTTTGAGTGCGTGGAATCGTCCATTTTAGAATATTTTTCCAAGCTAGGTGACCTAGAAGTACCGAGGAAAGATACAATGTCGGAAGCCAATTGACCGAGTTCAAGCCCAAAACTAATTAATTACTTTCTTGCTCCAAGTGTGGACTTCGGTAGCAAGATATCGGTTATGTTCACTGTTCTAGATGATGCCTGAATTTTATTAGCTCCCACAGGAGTAGCCAGTTATCTCCAATGACTAGTGACCGAGAAGGACCAGGAAAAAATGAACGAGGTGGGTGTGCCGTGTCTTTTCAATGAGGCACAACAAGCGCTGAAACAGGTAATGCGTCAATACATATTTTTGAATTTTACTTTAGGTTTGGGTATTTTTCAAAACATTCTTTGTTTTGCAGGCCTCAATAATTCATCATGAAAGATTCCTTCAGTACCGTGTCTAAGCCAACCAGCTCGAGCTTGAGCTTAAGGAGCAGTCTCAGAAAAGGGATGCATACAAGCTCCTCAGCAAGTATTAAGACGGGGTCATTAAGGACCTTCAAGTCGAGCTGGATAGGGCTCAGAAAGAAGCATCGGTCCTGAGGAGGGAGCATGCCATCTTGGTTGAAAAGGTAAAGGTCTTTGAAGTTAGAAATGAAGAACCGATCGTAGTGGCTAACGTCAATACCTCGTAGGTCCAACAGAAGATTGACCAGATCGACCAACTCCGGAAGGAGAGGGACGAGATCCAAATCATGGCTGATAGGTAGAAGAGCAAGATGGATCTACTGGCCTCAGATGAGGAAATCACCCAGGCTAACTGTCTTTGGTAGAGGTTCAACTTCGGGTGGCAAAAGTAGAAAGCTAATAAACGGGCTCAGCTAAATGGGGATCTCCGAGCACAGCTGGGCTCGGTCATCGCAAAATGGGACGCCCTTGGTAAAGAGCTCGAAGAAACAAGGTCCAAGTTGGAGACAACCTCTACCGATGCAGAAGAGATGGTGACCCAATACAAGGCCGATGTCGGAGCAGCCGAGGCCTGCCTAATGACTAATGTTGAATATGTGAGATGGCTATCACAAAAGGATACCCTCGAAGAGATACATGCCCATGTCTTTGACCTATCTACCGAGATGGAGGAGGCAAAAATACTTGAGTCTGAGGCAAATAAACTAGCCTAAATCGAAGGTGAAGAGGACTCTGAAGGCTCCGCCGGCTCTAGCGGCGAATCGGACTCTGGTAAAGATCAAGTGTGAATGCCTTAGAATTTATTTTCTTTGCTTTTGTTTTGTGTAGATATTTTTCGTTGATTTCAAGGCTGTGTTTGTTGGGCCTATGCAAAGGTATTCCAGAATATACAAAATTTACCTCTTTCGGCAGTTTCAAGTCTCTACATTTTTAGCATCTTTTCACTATTTATATTCTTGCAAATAATTCTAATGCCTTTGCATATAATAAAACATAGTAATAATCTTTTCTTCTATGGAGGTTTGAATAAAACCTGACCTCGAGGCAATTTTTGCTGAGGGTAACTTTTGGCTGGTTTTGAATTTTTATTAAAGGCCTTACGTTTTGATTATGGGCTTTATACGTCTCCGATCCTTTTTTTAGAATGGAGACTTTTAGGTTTAGTCGTTACCTAATAGGTTTTGTTCCTTCAGGATTTAATAGTATTAGTTTCCCGAAGTTATCTCGGTTGACAGGATTTAATAGCGTTAGTTTCCCTAATAGCTAAGGTGGCCTACGCGAGCACCGTTCACTTAACTGTTTGGCCCTTACAATAAATCCTAACCACCGGGCCTAGGCTGTTCAAGTACAAAGTTTCCTTATTTCCATTCTAAGAAGCATACCCCGAGGGTGATGGCCCTCAGTATTCGAAGTCGATCTTGAGAGGCTTAGATACTATTGATGAGAGCATCGACTCAAATTTAAAACCAGTCTTTGATTCTAAGTTAGCACGATTTAGTGTTTCCTCGTTAAAAAACTTATCAAAAACCCCATTTAGGACAAAACTAGTGCAAGGGAAAAAGGGTACGATGTGTGCTTTCACACCTAATAGTCACATTTTCCCTTGGATGTTCCTTGCAAGTGTTAGTCCGATTAATAATTGTCACGACTCGGATTTCCCACCATCGGGAGTTGTGATGGTGCCTACTGTCGGAGCTAGGCAAGCCAAGCATTTAAACATTTCCTGATAACAACCCAACAATAATAATAATTACGAGTCATTTAAATAAAAACGGAAGTCTTTAAAACATAGATAACTGAAAACCCAAAATGCGGAAGTCTTAAATATAGGTAAACTAAAACAAATAAGGAAACGCAACTTCAACCTCTACCCAAGATTGGAGTCACTACCTCACGAACATTCATAGAATACTACATATAGAGTCTGAACAAAGTACAATACTGTTTGCTTCGGTACAAGTGCTAACAAACTGAATAAAATAGGAAGAGACTCCGGCCTGCGGACGTCGGCTAGGCTACCTCGAAAGTCCCTGGACTGAAGACAGCTCCCAATCAACTACTGATGTGGTCCAAAAGCTTCTCCATTACCCTGATATGTGCAAAAGAGCATAGAAGTGTAGCAGCGGCACAACCGACCCCATGTGCTGGTAAGTACCTGGCCTAACCCCGGCGAAGTAGTGACGAGGCTAGACAGGACTACCAAATCAACTTGTGCGTTCAATGTATATATATGCAATAAAAGGAAAGAATCCAGAAATTAAACAGTTAAGAGGGAGGGAAACATACTATAAGGGAGTACAGTCCAGATATAAAGTCAACAATTTAAGTAAGAAATTGGGCAATAACAATAATTAATGAGAGCAGAAAAATCAACAGTTGCACGATATCAACCTTCATGCTTTTACTCTCATTCTCACCGAAAGCAATCAAATAAAGTGCACGGCATCACCCTTCGTGCTTTCCCTCACATAACTCTCATATCATGGCACGTAATGATCCTTCGTGTAATTATATTCGAATCAGAGCAAGGAATGTCCCTTCGTGCATAATTAATCAAAATATGGCACGGAATGACCCTTCGTGCAAATATAATCAAAACATGGCACGGAATGACCCTTCGTGCAAATATAATCAAAACATGGCACGGAATGACCCTTCATGCAAATATAACCAAAATATGGCACGAAATGATCCTTTGTGCAAATATAATCAAAACATGGCACGGAATGACCCTTCGTGCATTATAATCAAAATATGGCATGAAATGACCCTTCGTGCATTATCACTCATCCTCACCCAAACAGCAATCACAACTAAATGGGGCAAGGGGATAAAGAAATAATAAGAAATGTCCCAGCAAGGAAATTACACAATTAACAGTTAAATCTCGGCAAGGGAGAATAATCAATATACTCAAACCATCCCGGCAAGGGATTAATCATAATACTTTATATTTCCTTCATTTCTTACCCAATAGTATTTTTATTGTTCGAGCCAACGCTCCAAAGAGTTTACAACTCACAATGAATCCTCATACTCTTCACATTTTATAGGATTCATCAATTAACATGGTAGCGTCATAACAATATCGGAATAAGTACAAACAAGGACCCACGATCATGCTAGACACTGGTGTATGGATGTAAGCACGTGATTTTTGCCCTAAGTAAATTATTCCCAAAAATTTAAACAAAATGATTTTTCTTTATTTTTATAATTTTTGTGTATTTTGGTGTCATTTTCTGATAATTGTTGCATTTTTTGTGTTAATTGGTTGCATAAGAATTCATATTAAAAAATACAAAAATATGCATTTACATTAGGAATTTAATTTCACATTTTAGTATTAAGTAGGTATTAATTCATTTTAGAACAATTTAAAGAAAATCACAAAAATAATTCATTTAGCATTTTTGTTGAAAATTATTACAAAATAGTTATTAAATGATTTTAGGCTTTAATTAGTTTAATTGTTAGTTTAATTTCTCAATTTTATAAAATCAAAAAATAAATTTAAATAAATATATAAGCTGGAAAATACAAAAAAATAAATAAAAAATGAAATGAAATGAAAATACAAAAAGAGTAAAATTCAAGAAAAGCAAAGATAAAGAAAATCTGTTAAAATTGAGCCAAATACTCAAATCCAAACAAAATATGCCCAGGCCAAGCCACACGCCCCAGTCCATCGCCCAATTATCCCAAACCTGGCCTGCCCTCCCTTCAGATAAAACGATGCCGTTTGGCGTCCTGTGATCTCAGCCATTGATTGCCCTTAATCCAACGACCATCAGCTTGATCTCTCATTGAAACAAAACGACACCGTGTAGGTGTTAATTAATCTGAGCCGTTCAAATCATTTCATCCAATGGCCATCATTTAATACACCAAATTAAATAAAATACATTAATCCTAATTCATTTTCTCAATGTTCATTCACTTCGTCTTCCTCCTTTCCCTAGCAGCCCCTGTTCCATCGCTAACCCCGCCGGAACCCTCGCCTGTGGGAAGCACCCCTTACACCAAAATTACACCATATGACCGCCATGAACTCCTCTTTCCACCCCTCTACTTGGTTACCTTCGAATATCACTCCATCTTGTCGAATATCCAATTTTGTCTCGCCGGAATCCTACCTCCGGCGAACAACACCTACCCCAAATCACCCCAAATTTACACCGTAGACTCGCCTTCACCTTCTTATCCCAAATATCCAAACCATAGTCCTCAAATATCACCAGAATGCCTCAAATATTAAATTCAAGATTCTCTGATCAAGAACCCCGGTCCAATCTCTAGGAATTCATGACCGTAACACCCCAAATAGGTGTTTTCTTTTGAAAAATACACCGTTTTGGATGTTACGGATCATAAATCCCAAAGGATTCGAACAAGATTTGGCTCAGGCGTGGTTGGAACAAGGATTAGAAATCTGATAAAAAAAAGAAACCCTAGATAAGTTCTTTAATCTTCTTCTCTATTGCTGTTTTTAATTTTCTTTTATTCTGCATGTGTCTATTTTCTTGATTTCTGTCAACATTTTGTTATTAGTTTTATTAGGGTTTGTTTAATTTCTGCTTTAAAAAATAGTATTGTTAAATTTCTGTTAACATTGTTAGATAATCGTAATTCAGATGAGTTATTTGTTTTGATTACTTTTAGTTAGTTAAATAGTTAGATAATCAGTAGTTAATTAGATTTCTTTTTTGGTTTGTTATGTTTATTGGCAGTATGATTTTAATTGTTCATTTCTGATATCAGTATTAATTTTTGATAAATATGATTATAGAATTGGATAGTTAATGGTTAAAATCCAGCAATCAAGGGGGCAGGGTTTAGCAGTAATTAATAAAAGGAAGGGAGGGTATTTTGGGTATAGGAAAAGGGTTAATAGTAGTTATAACATAACTTCAAGGGTAATAAGGGCATAAAAATAGATAGTTTAGCAAATTTTAAAATGAAGTGAGGGCAATATAGGAATCACAATAGGATAGAATCTTCTAGATAGGGGCATTAGTAAAATTTTCAATAAATCAGTGGAGTTACTTGTATTACAAGTTAAAAATAAAAGGTGATAAACAGAGATAACCTAGGGACTAAAGGGTAAAATAAAAATTTGAAATTCTCTCCCAATTGTGCCTATAAATAGGCAGTCATTCTGCCTTGTTGAGGAGGTTTTGGAGAGTCTGAAATTCCCCCCCAAACAATCCTCTTTCAATTTCAATTTCAGATTTCAAAGTTGCAATTCAAACCTTTACAAAAATCCAAAAACAAATAGAAAAAAAAATCTCTAAAAAACTAAGGATTTTACTATTTCATTGATAATAATCCTGTAGAGACTGATTTACTGCAGTAGTTGGGGTATTATTGGTTTGATTTCAAAGATTTCTTAGGTCAACTATAGGATATTAAGCTCGGTGTCGTGTTTTGTGTTGAATCCCTGTGTTTGGAAGTGATTTTGGTCCAAAAATTGTTCCTGAGTGTTGTTTGCTGGGCTGTTGATTATTACTGGCTGTTACCATTGCTAGTGCTGACTTTTTCTTCTTCTGACTTCACTTCAAATTATAGGTACATGTTCTGAACCTCAGCATCATGTAGAATTGCAGCTGAAATGAAAAATGAAATCAAAGTTTTTGTTACAGATCTGCTGATTGAATAGATTTATTGCATCTAAGTAGTTCTATTTCTGTCATTTAGTTGGTTATTCAGTGTAGTTAAATTTGGCATGTACTTAGGACTGCTTCTTCAGAGTTGAATATTTGTTAAGTGTTATAATATTTAAAATGATTGAATTGAATCCTCAAATGTTGGAAGGTAGCTAGTTCAATAGGTTCATGTTAGGTTGGTGAAGTAATTAGAGTTAAATTTCAGATTACTTCCTGGCATGTGTCTCATAAATATGTGTGAAAAGTGATTTAGCAATAGGATAAATCCTAAGTAGTCAATTGTTATTTTAACTTGAAGACTTCATGTCACGCCTGTTATGATAACTGGAAGCCAGGAATTCGACTGTTGTTTAAGGAAATTAATTCGTATTAGTTCTGCAAATTAGAGTAGTTTGTCTATAAAGAATTTTTTTTTGTCATAAGTTCAGTTTGTTCGAACGAAATGAGTACATTGCTTCACTGTAAAATTATAATACTCTATTCAGGCGAGCCAATTTGTGAGCAATCACATGGCTTGCCCGGCTTCAGGGATTTGATCCCTCAGCTCGCATGTGACCTGTTCTGTTCTTTCCATTTGGGCTTGTCTCAGGCCCAGCATCTGAGAATACTGATATCTGGTCCAGTGTATGAATGGGTTCTTTCAACCCAAAGATTGAAATGGTATTTGGCCTGTTAGTGTTTAAATGGTAGGTTATGGCATTTCTTAATAACAATTAATTAGGACCTTTATTTTACTTTCAAGACAAACAAAAAATAAAAAAAAATCATAATTCCTTTTAGGATTTATCTTTAAATAAAATAATGAGATGAGCCTTGCCGAACGAAATATAAAAGGCGGGGCTCTCAATAATTGCAATATAAAAATACTTAGAATTTGGGAGGACTGTTTAGCGAATTTCACGGTCCTCCCCAAAGATAATAAATGCATAGTTGCTTTAGGAGCGTATGATAATAATATTACCTTCCTAAATACGAGTGCACATTTTATGTGACCCAAATCTAAGTCTCAACGAAGTCGAAATGTGTCAAAAAACCACGGGCGTACTGGTACGGCGTGGTTCAAGATACATTTTCACGACGTTGCAATTCTTGTAAAAATAAATATATAATGAAAGCGAATTATTAACAAAAAGACACATAGGATAGAACATGTATTAAAATCAGATAAAATCGAATACAATAATTGAGCGACCGTGCTAGAACCACGGAATCCGGGAATGCCTAACACCTTCTCCTGGGTTAACGGAATTCCTTACTCGGATTTCTTATTCGCGAACTGT
Source organism: Nicotiana glauca (assembly GCA_026770625.1). NCBI lineage: Eukaryota > Viridiplantae > Streptophyta > Magnoliopsida > Solanales > Solanaceae > Nicotiana > Nicotiana glauca. The sequence goes on from MU755212.1 coordinate 216,575, forward strand.
TAACACAGTCATATTTGTCCTCAGTTCGGGATTCAACCGGTGACTTGGGACATCATTAATCTCCTAATTGGCGACTCCGAAATTAAATAATAAATCCCGTTCTGATTGTCCTTTAAATGAAAAAACTCCTTTACGCCCTTCACGGGGTGTGGTAAATGTAAAAAGGAGGTGTGACAGCTCTGGCGACTCTGTTGGGGAAACATACCCAGAACTTCGGTTCAGGGTCTAAGAATTCAAGCTTAAAATAATTATTGTATTTGGTGTTATTTGATTTTCCTACATGTTCCATGCCTACTGTGCTAAATGTTTTACTGCTTTGATATTATTTGAATTGTATATATAAACTGTGCCGAAACCCTTCTCTTCTCACCTCTAGGGATGTGCTTACTGGCTGAGACTCCCTATTCTGTTAGTGTCAATACCCTGAAATAAGAAAGAGGTCGGACAAGTTACTAAGCCGGACGATCCCGCAGGTCCCCGGTACGTATCCCCCTCCTCGACTCGAGTTGTCCGCTCGGGTACACAGTCTAGAACACATACCCAGGTTTTGAACTTAGAATAATTTGACTTCAAGCCGGATCCCTAGTAGGAGCGCTTATTTGCATCACGTGCATATGACTTAGGGGACTCGACACAGGGGTTGGGTCCGTCTAGGACAGGTAACCAGAAATGAAACGACCACCATGATGCATTTTACGTGTTGCATTTATTTATCTCGGGCCCGCATGCTGACCGGCTTTTGAACATCAAAATTTTGTGAAATCGAGAAAAGAGAGAAATAGCATTGTAAAGAATTAATTGTTTAGTTTTAGAAAAACCAATGCCCAAATACCGTCGAAACTCTGCCGAAATTTCAAAAAAAAATGGAAATGTTTTGTTTTTAATTGTTTGTTTTACTAAAAGCAAAGGAAAAATAGGAAAAAGAGTCTTTTATTTTGGAAAGTTGTTTGTTGAAAAAAAAATGAAAAAAGGGTCTTTATTTTAATTTGAAAATAGGTTGTTTTAGTGTTTATTTTAATTTGAAAAAAAAAAGTCTCGTTTTTAAAAAATAGTTTTTTTTATGAAATGCCAAAAAAAAATGAAAATGAAAAGAGTCATGCTTTTGAAAGTGGTTTTGTTATTTGCTTTTGAAATGCCAAAAAAGGAAAATCAAGAAAAGAGTCTCGTTTTTACAATAGTTTTTTTTTCTTTTTATGAAATGCCAAAAATGAAAACCAAAAGAAAAAAAAAAAGTCTTGTTTTAAAATGGTTCGGTTAATCTGCCGAACAACGCTGGTTTGATTCTCACCAAATGTGAGATACGTAAGCAACACTTGACGGGTCCAACTGCACCTTTTGCAAAAAATAGCCAAAAATACCAAAATTTTAATTTTTTATCCAATAAGTCGGGTGATGACATTCTTATTTAAAATAAGTCAAATGTCCTTCAAAAGGACGCCGGAAGGCCATTTTGCAAGAACAACCACTCTGAGTCAATTTTTTTTTAATTGGTGGACACGGCCTTAAAATATTCTCTTTGAAATGCTGAAAGGCCGTATCAGAAATATCGGACTTTATTTTGGAAATTATAATTGAAAAAAAAAGTATATATAGTGTCTTTTTCTTTTAGGTCATAATAAGTGATTAAATCACCTTAATGAATGTGCAGGATGAGCACGACTCAAAATGAACCTTTCTCAATCATGAGCAAGATCCCTTTGGAGTTACGTCTGTGGTAGAATGATTTAGGAAGCGAAGGGCGAGATGAAGTTAAGAAATATTTGAAAGGGCTTACTGGTTTGCTAGAAATTGTGCCTCGNTAGAAGAAATGGCTAGGTATATCGGAAAAGATGAGGTTCCTTTAAAAGACAAATATTTAGTGGCCCCGAGAATTGTAGCCATGCACATATTTTTAGACTCTCTAAAGATACGTAGGATGGTTCACAATGCAGATCTGGCAAATGGCTTTTGTACCCCACACTTCATATACCATATATATGGCCATATCGGGTGGTTCAACAACCCAGAAAGCAAGATATGTAGTAATAGAAACCGCCAAAAATAGGAAGAGCATAGGCGTGTCGCTTTCATAGTGGTTTTTCTGGGGCTGGTGATATTTCCAAGGAAAGATGGAAACATTCACATAAAAATAGTCGGGGTCGTTAGTACTTTAATGACTCAAGACAAAAGCACTCTTGCACCTATGATACTAGCCGATATTTTACGCGCTCTTATAGCCTGTAAAACCAGGAAAGACTTATTCGAGGGATGCAATCTACTGCTGCAAATGTGGATGACCGAGCACCTATGCCATCACCCTCAGTTTTTAAGCTATGGATCTCCAGAAAAAACATGCATAGAAGAGTTCTACACGAGGATTAAAGGGGTCAATTTGCCAGAAGGATTTACGGGTTGGACAACATACTTTCGATCCCTTAATGCAAGTCAAATAGAATGGAAGCTTGGATGGCTACCTGTTAATGAAATTATATACATGCCATCGGCAAGGCCGCATATCCTCTTAATGGGTCTCAAAAGCATTCAACCCTATGCCCCATATCGGGTTTTGAGGCAGCTTGAAAGATGTCAGATAGTGCCGAAGGATGGTGATCTTAGTACTCAGGTAGTTGAGATTAGTCCTGAAGGACAATTACCTGAAGCAAAAGTCCGCCAAATTTGGAATGAATGTCAATACTTGAAGTCAGACACTTGCGTAAGGATTTGGCCAAAGGCGAAGTATCGCCCGAGTACTCTGCTTGGTATAGGCGAGAATGTGAGCATGAAAGGCCAGATAAAAGACCTCATATCCAGGAGTTTGCTGAATCATCGAGAGAATAGTGGGCTTGGCTAACCAAAGAGAATGAGTATAGGGCAAAAATAAGCGAGCTGGAAAAACAAGTCCAAAATCTTAAATTTGAAAACAGTATGCAAGTTGCGGCTGGTGAGGGCGAGAAAAAGAAATTGGCCAGATAAAATGAAGCCTTGCAAGCACAAATCCAGAAAATGAAGATATCGGCGGAGAACCCCGTTAGGAATGCCAAAGACGCAAAGCTTATAGACAATCTAAGGCAAAAAGTAAATGATTACAGTTTTGACCTTAACAAAGCAGAAAAGGAACTAGCTGGGGTTCGAAGACAGTTGGCTAAAAATGCAGAAGAACGAGCCCGCATGATTCAACAGCTAAAAGAAGAACATGATAGTGAGGTCGCCAGATTGAGGAAAAGGGTCATTACCGCAGAAAATAAAATAAGTAAACAAGAAAAAGAGTTTAAAGTTGAAAGGGAACACTGCTATACAGCTTTAGCACAATTAGAAATGGATCTACAACAACTTCAGGAGAGAAATCAGCAGACTCTGGAGGCCAGGGCCGAGCAGATAGGGCGGTTACTTCAGGAAAAAGGCATAATTAGAGAAAGAATCCTAGCTATTGCTCACCACATCACCAGAAAATGCCAAATGTGCGAAAATATGACTCAGACTACATTCTTTGCCTCAGTAATGATATTTGTGAAACAGATAATGAGTGACCTGGACAGACTTCGAAGGGAACTTGCATATAGGCCCGCGGCGAGACCGAACGATGTCCCGCGGGCACCAGGAGCTTTAATGTATTCATGAGTCTGTATTTCATTGTGTCAGTTACTTGAATCTGTATTTTCATTTTTAATCAGTCTGCATTTTATTATTAAGAAGTCTGTAGTTTTGTTTATTATTGAGAATATGTCGTTGTAATAGGTGTGTTTGCTATTAATAAAATTTAAAATTCCAAAAATTGGAGTTGTTATTTTTGCATTTATTTGGTTAAAGCAAGATCACGATATATAGACAATTTTCATAGGACCTGGTCATAGCAATGTGAGAAACAAAATAAAAAGGCGGGAAATAAAAGAAAGAAAAGAAAAAAGAAGGGAGATCCGCAATAAAAATAAAAGAGCCAGGAGAAAGAAAAGAAAAGGCAAAGAATAAAAGAAGGGTTATAGTTGAGAATAAATAAAGCCGGGATGACCCATGTGGACGAACAAATTCAAATATGTGGTCCTTTGTTTGATAATGCCCTAACCTCTAATAACGCTGTTGTTTTTGATGAGTACAGACAGGTGGTTTTAGCTAGCTGGCATTCTGGCAACTCATCCATATAATACCCGCTCCAAAGATATGTCGAAAATGGTTAGCCAAGAGATCGAAGCAACTATTGTTGACCCGACTAAGGAGGAAGAAATAGTGGATGTTAATACTATAAAAGAGGAAATGTACAAGCTGAAACAACAAATGGCCGAAATGTACCAGGCCTGGGCAAAAAGACAACCCTTGCCAACTTATCCAGCCAATCCTGTCTATGTTCCGCCACCAGTTCAATCACAAGATCCTCCCATCGTAAATTCTTCCCCGGCCTACCCTACTTACCCCCCATACTATGCAACCACTTCTCAAACACCACCACTTCCACCAACAAAGCAAATCCCACCACCTCCACCACCAGTTGCTCCTGTGTACGTGGCTCCTCCACCCGCCATGTTACACAAATCTTCAAGTGAACCTTTGTTCCACACTCAAGAAAACCATTACTATCCACCCGAACCCACTTTTAGACCTCATGAGCCATACCCTTACACTCCTCTTATTGATATATCTGAAAAAGAGAAACCGTCTAAGAACCCCGAGTAGGAGGAAATGATTCGCAAAGTAAAAAGTCTGGAACAATCATTCCGAAACATGCAAGGTCTTGGAGGGCAAGTAAGTGTGGCTTATAAAGACCTGTGCCTGTTTCTAGAAGTCCAACTGCCCATGGGTTTTAAATTGCCAAAGTTTGATTTTTATGATGGTCATGGTGACCCCGTGGCGCATTTGAGGGGATTTTGTAGTAAAATGAGGGGTGCTGGAGGAAAAGATGAATTACTAATGGCATACTTCAGCCAGAGCCTCAGTGGGTCGGCCTTAGAGTGGTATACCAGGCAGGATCACACCCGATGGTATACATGTGATGACTTAGCCCAAGCCTTTGCAAATCATTTTCAGTATAATCTGGAGATTGTTCCTGATTGTCTCTCCTTGACCAAGATTGAAAAGAAACCTGGGGAGAGTTTTAGAGAATATGGATTTCGATGGAGAGAATAGGCCGCGAGGGTCGATCCACCTATGAAAGAGGGTAAGATGGTGGATTATTTTTTGCAGGCTTTAGAGCCTACCTATTACGGGTATCTAGTGTCAGCGGTGGGGAAAACTTTCAATGAAGTTGTCAAGATGGGAAGCATGGTGGAAGAGGATTTGAAGTCAAATAAGATTATGAGTTACTCTTAAATAAAAGCGACCACTCAAGCCATCCAGACTGGCACTGGAGGGGTTTTGGGAAAGAAGAAGAAAAAAGAAGTTGCTGTGGTGGAATCTAGGACATGGTCCAAGGGTCCTTCACCCTATTATCATCAACCTCGTCCATACCATCAACCATACCCACATACACTATATGGCCCATCACAACCTTACTATCCAACCCCTGTTCCCCATTTCTCAGTTCACCATGCCCAAACTTATCCTCAACCTCAGGCACCCTGGCGTGTACCTACTCCCCATAACACCTATCACACCCAAAATGCATACCCACCTCCCAGAACATACAGAAACCCCGGTGGAACTGGTTTCCGACCAAACCCCACTGCCAAGAATGACAGATTGCAAAAGAAAAGAACTTTCACTCCATTAGGAGAATCTTACACTAGCTTGTTCCACAGGTTGAGGTAGCTTAGAATGTTAAACCCATTGAACCAAAAATACCAAACCCTCCCCTGAGGAACTTGGACCATTCATTCAATTGTGAATACTGCTCAGGAGTAGCAAGGCACGATACGGAGAAATGTTGGCATCTCAAAACTGCCATTCAGAAACTTATTAATACAAGGAGAATTGAAGTGCAGGCTCCGGAAACTCCCAATATCATGCAGAATCCATTACCAACTCATCATGAGACTCACATGATTGAGTTAGTGCAGAGGGGAGAATACAAGAAGCCATCGAAAACGGTGATGATGATTAAGGCGAGTGAAAGTAAAATAGACGGGAAGTTAACTGGTGGAAAAAATTTGGTCTCAGCAGAGCAGACAGTCAGTGAGCCAGTAATAATGGTAAAACCAGAGCCTGTTAAAGTGACAATACTAGGAGCAGTTACTAAACCTGTGTTGGTTGTAAAAGGCGCACGTACAGAACCGGTTATCATTAAGCCGGCGGTTCAGTTGACTGTGGTTAGCGAAAAGGCTGTTCCGTGGAGTTATGATCGTGTGAGTGTTATGTATAGAGGAAAAGAAGTTAAAGAGGAAGTATACGAAATGCATGGGTTGACTAGATCAGGGAGGTGTTTTGCCCCTGAGGAATTGAGAAAAATTAAAACAGTTAGAGTCAATCCGGCACCGGCGAAGAAAGCTGTTACTGAAGAGGAAGCTGAAGAATTTTTGAGAAAAATAAAGGCACAGGACTATTCAATCGTGGAACAATTAAGGAAAACACCGGCGCAGATCTCACTATTGTCTCTACTAATTCGTTCGGATGAACATCACCGGGCACCGATGAAGATTTTAAATAAAGCACATGTGCCAGAGAAGATTACTGTGAATCATCTTGAGAAGATTGCAAACAAAATTTTTGAGGTTAACAGGGTAACATTTTCCGATGATGAGTCGCCGATGGAAGGAACTGAACACAATAAAGCCCTGTACCTCACAGTGAAATGTGAGGATTCCGTGGTGACGTGGGTGTTAATTGACAATTGATCTAGTGCCAACATTTGCCCTCTATCCACTCTAGAAAAGCTGAAGGTCGACAATGAAAGAATTCATAAGAATAGTATCTGTGTACGGGGATTCGATGGTGGAGGGAAGAATACAGTGGGATATATTGTGCTGGAGCTCACAATAAGACCTGTGGAATTCACGATGGAGTTCCAAGTACTTGATGTTGTTGTGTCTTACAATCTTTTATTGGGTCGACCATGGATCCACGCCGCAAAAGCAGTGCCGTTAACTCTACATCAAATGGTCAAATTTGAATGGGATCGGCAAGAGATCGTGGTCCATGGGGAGGACAATTCTTGCAATAATATCACACCCTTCGAGGAAGTTGAAGATGATAAAGGCCTGTGGGTGTACCAAGTTGTGGATACAGTTCCAGTTGCTAAACTCCTGGAAGGGGAGTATGTTCTTGTGCATAAAGTGGCTGCCGCATCTGTTATGGTGACAATAGAGATGTTAAGGAATGGATTTCTACCCGGAAAGTATTTGGGGGCTTCACTACAGGGTATTATACAGCCAGTATCTCTTCCTGGTAATATTGATACTTTCGGGTTAGGCTTTAAACCCATTGTTGCTGACATAAGGAGAGCCAGAAAGTTGAAAAAGAAAGTGTGGACTCTCCCTAAACCTATCCCTCGCCTTTCCTGTTCTTTTGTCCGGTCTGGTACTAAAAGGCGCCCAGCAATAGTGATGCCCAACTCTGTGATAATAAAACCTGACAAGGAATTGATCGAAAGATTTGAAAGGTTGTTCGATGAAGTGAATGTGGTGGAAGCAGGGGAAGGTCCGAGCAAAATTGATGTGCAGTTTGTAGGATCTCAGGCCAACCTTAATAACTGGGAAGCTACTCCTCTTCCAACTCGGAAGGAGTCGTGGTAGTTAGTTTTTGATTTTCTTCTGAGTATTAAATCTGGATTATTTTCAAGGTTGTAATTTGGATTTCTATGTTCCATCCATTTGGATGAGTTAAACCTTGTTATCTTACAATTTCAATGAAATGCAATTTCTTTCTCTCTTCATTCCTGATAGCTTTTATTTTGTCTTTCTTTTCTCGTTCTTGTACAATCCATTTTATGCTGGTTTCAATGATGTGTCATGCATGAGGAGTTCCCAACCTAGTCTTGATAACCAATGTGAAATAGTAATACAAGAAATTGAATGTGAAGTTAAGGTGGAGTATGATGACGAGGAAGACCTGGAAGAAATCAGTAAAGAATTAAGTCAATTTGAGGAAAAACTCAAACCTAATTTGAATGACACCGAGGCAATCAATCTGGGGGATCAGAAAAATATTCGGGAAATAAAATAAGTGTTCATTTGGAAACCCCGCTCAGAGAAGAGATGATCAAGTTGTTGTTTGAGTATAAAGATATCTTTGCATGGTCAAATGATGATATACCAGGTTTAAGTACTGATTTGGTGGTCCACAAGTTGCCCACTTATTCGGAATGCCTTCCTGTCAAGCAAAAGATGAGGAAATTTAAGATAGATATCAGTGTGAAGATCAAAGAAGAAGTAAATAAGCAGTTTGAGGTGAAGGTCATACGGGTTACCCGATATCCCACCCGGTTAGCCAATGTCGTGCCTATGTCAAAGAAAGATGGAAAGACCAAAGTGTGTGTTGATTATTGAGACCTCAATAAGGCGAGTCCAAAAGACAATTTCCCACTGCCAAACATCCATATATTGATTGACAATTATGCTAAACATGAGATTAGTTCTTTCGTGGATTGTTATGCGGGCTATCACCAGAGTTTAATGGATGAGGAAGACGCGGAAAAGACGGCATTTATCACACCGTGGGGAACCTACTGTTATAGGGTTATGCCTTTTGGGTTAAAGAATGTAGGAGCAACATACATGAGGGCGATGACCACTATGTTCCATGATATGATACATCGGGAAATTGAAGTATATGTGGATGATGTAATTATAAAGTCAAGAAAGCAGTGTGATCATGTTAAAGACCTGAGGAAGTTCTTCCAGAGGCTCCGCAGGTACAATCTCAAACTCAATACGGCAAAGTGTGCATTTGGAGTCCCATCAGGGAAATTGTTGGGGTTTGTGGTAAGCCGACGTGGTATTGAATTGGACCCATCCAAAATCAAAGCCATCAAGGAATTACCGCCACCAAAGAGCCAGAAAGAGGTGATGAGTTTGCTCAGCAAGTTGAATTATATCAGCAGGTTCATTGCTCAGCTTACAGCAACTTGTGAGCCTATCTTTAAGCTACTAAAGAAAGATGCTGCGGTCAAGTGGACGGATGAATGTTAGGCAGCATTTGATAAAATTAAAGAGTATTTAGCCAGTCCACCTGTGTTGGTTCCGCTAGAGCCGGGAAGACCCTTGATCCTTTATCTGACAGTGTTGGATAATTCTTTTTGTTGTGTACTGGGGCAGCATGATGTTATGGGAAAGAAAGAGCATGCAATTTACTACCTCAGCAAGAAGTTCACATCTTACGAGGTAAAATACACTCAACTGGAGAGGACGTGCTGTGCTTTGACCTGGGTAGCGCAGAAGTTGAAACATTATTTGTCATCATATACCACTTATCTCATCTCACGGTTGGATCCGTTAATGTACATTTTTTAGAAGCACATGCCCACAGGAGACTTGCTAAATGGCAAATCCTACTCATGGAATTTGATATCGTCTATGTGACCCGTACTGCGATAAAAGCACAAGCAGTGGCTAATCACCTAGCGGAGAATCAAGTTGATGACGAATATGAACTGTTGAAAATGTATTTTCCTGATAAGGAGGCAATGTATATTGAGGAATCGAAACAAGATGAAAAACCTGGTTAGAAGTTGTTCTTTGATGGGGCTGCCAACAACAAAGGCGTTGGGATAGGAGCGGTACTTATCTCAGAAACAGGGTAACATTACCCTGTTACAGCTCAGCTTCACTTTTACTGCACCAATAATATGGCTGATTACGAGGCATGTATTTTGGGATTGAGGATGGCTATAGATATGGGTGTATAAGAGATCTTGGTCATGGGTGACTCGGATCTTTTGTTGCACTAAATTCAAGGAGAATGGGAGATACGAGACTTAAAGCTCATACCTTACCGACAATGTTTGCATGAACTATGCCAACGGTTTTAGTCAATAGATTTCAAGCATATTCCGAGGATTCATAATGAAGTTGCTGACGCTTTGGCTACTTTGGCGTCGATATTGCATCATCCAGATAAGGTTTATGTGGACCCATTGCAGATTCAGGTCCGAGATCAGCATGCGTATTATAACATGGTAGAGGAAGAGCTTGATGGGGAGCCATGGTTTCATGATATCAAAGAATACCTCAGAATGGGAGTATATCCGGTACAGGCCACAGGAGACCAAAAGAGAGCCATTAGACGCTTGGCAATCGGATTTTTCTTTAGCGGAGGAGTGTTGCACAAAAGAACTCCAGATCTTGCTTTATTGAGGTGCATGGATGCTAAATAGGCTACAACTATCATGACCGAGGTACATGCAGGAGTTTGTGGACCTCATATGAGTGGGTATGTACTAGCCAAAAAGATTCTTCGAGCAGGATATTATTGGCTCACTATGGAACGAGATTGTATCAGTTTCGTACGCAAGTGTCATCAGTGTCAAGTACGTGGATATTTGATTCATTCTCCTCCATCTGAGTTTCACGCAATGTCGGCACCATGGCCCTTCGTTGCTTGGGGAATGGATGTCATTGGGCCGATCGAGCCAGCAACATTTAATGGGCACAAGTTTATTCTGGTAGCCATTGATTATTTTACTAAGTGGGTTGAGGGGAAAACTTTCAAATCAGTTACCAAGAAGGCAGTGGTTGATTTTGTGCATGCAAATAACATTTGCCTGTTCGGAATTCCAAAGGTAATTATCACTGATAACGGTGCCAATCTCAACAGTCATCTGATGGCAGAGACATGTCAAAAGTTTAAAATCACACACCGCAATTCCACACCATATCGTCCTAAGGCAAATGGAGCAGTCGAGGCAAATAATAAATAACATCAAGAAAATACTTTGGAAAATGGTGGAAGGATCCAGGCAGTGGCATGAGAAACTACCTTTTTCTTTGCTAGGATATCGCACTACTGTTTGCACTTCAGTAGGGGCGACTCATTATTCATTGGTGTACGGTACAGAGGCAGTGATACCTGCAAAAGTTGAAATACCCTCCCTTCAGATTATTGCAAAGGCAAAAATTGATGATGATGAGTGGGTCAAAGCCCGTTTAGAACAATTGAGCTTGATTGATGAAAAAAGATTGGCAGCAGTATGTCATGGACAGTTGTACCAACAGAGAATGGCAAGAGCTTATAACAAGAAAGTGCGTCCGCGGAAATTTGAAGTAGGACAACTGGTATTGAGGCGTATCTTACCTCATTGGACTAAAGCAAAAGGAAAGTTCGCCCCCAACTGGCAAGGGCCGTTTGTTGTAACACGAGTGTTGTCCAATGGTGCATTATATCTAACAGATGTAGAAGGGAAATGTGTAGAAATGGCTATCAATTCTGATGCAGTCAAGAGATATTATGTATGATTCCTTTATTTTTATGTACCTGATTATATTTGTCATGTTTTGAGATTGAAATGACGAAGGCATTTTGTTCTATTATCCAAACACTTTATCCTTTGTTATCCCTTTGAGCCTTATTATATTTTCTTTCGTATCCCTCTTTCGGAATCAACAACAAAACTCAAGGATTGAACGGGGAAATTAAGTGGAGAAACAAAGAGGAAAAGAGAAGAGAAAAGAAAAGAAAAGAAAGAAAAGAAAGAAAAGAAAAGAAAAGAAAAAGAAAATAAAAAGAAAAGAAAGAAAAGAAAAGAAAGAAAAGAAAGAAAAGAAAAGAAAGAAAAGAAAAGAAAAGAAAAGAAGAAAAGAAAGAAGAAGAATGGAAGGAAAGAAATATCGCAACAATGAAGCGATTTTATGACCTGAACTACGTTTGACTTGATCCGAAAACGGTACGTAGGCAGCCTCACTGAGGTTCAGTCACAACAAAATAAAAATCCAAGAATCCCCAAGAATGAAACTGGGACAGAAGTTAGGGTTGTTGTGAAAGATATGATTCCGAAAGTTGTAATTTTTGAACCCACATTGAAATATTTTGAGCCTTTATACCCTTCTTTCTAAACCCTTCCAAAAGCCACATTACGGTCTAAAGAAAGACCTTCTGATCAATTTTAAGAAATGCCAATACAAGCAGGTAAGGTGATTCATGTTGTGGACAACACTCTAGTACCAGAAGAAAGGAAAGTTGACAATGAGATAGTCTTATTGGTAAAAACCCTCACGGGCACCATAGGGCGAAGTGAGTCGAGAGAAATGAAAATGAGAGAGTCTTATTGGTGAAAACCCTCACGGGCACCGTAGGGCGATGTGAGTTGAGAGATATTAAAAATGAAAGAGTCTTATTGGTGAAAACCCTCACGGGCACCGTAGGGCGAAAAGTGAGTTTTTAAACTGGACAAATGAAAAAGTATGTGATTGAAAGGTGTTTGAAACATGGAAAAACAAGCAAGGGTTGGGTTTTGGCGAAAGTTGGATTGTGAAAGTATGGAACAGCAAATGTGACAATTGACAGTTGATTGTTTGGACAGACTAGGCTAGTTAATCCAAAATGCATGACACGATCAATGGAATCAGCTTTTCCACTTAGATAGGTCCTATCCTCTTTCTCTTTTCGGATTCTTTCTATCCTAAAAAAATCTTCGAGGTCATTGCATTTCATTTTTTTTCTTGAAGTCTGTCTATAAGACATTTCAGTCAAAAGCTAACTACCAGCTTTCCAGTTATATCGCACAACGAGACCGTAACATATCCAAAGAAAGTAAAACATGAAGGACCAATGCAAATCCCATCAGTAGGGTAATCAAATAATTAGAGAGAAAAGCAAAGTTTCACAAGAAAGGGACAAGAACACAAAACAGTAACATATGGGTCGTCAAGATCAGAGGGTTGAAAGTTAGCCGGGAAGTCATGGCAAGTCAAAACAAGCCCAAAGAAGCAAGTCAGAGCAAAGCCAGAAACGGGAACATGGCCAACAAGAATACCAGCAGCTAACCACCATTTTATATTAACCAATCTTTCTTTGAATAAATAGGGGCAAAAAGAATTTGTCTTTGTAAGCAGGAGCCCACCTAGACAACAAAGGAATACTTTCAAAAGTTAGCAAGCAGAAGCCCACCTGAAGAACAAGGGAATACATTTCAAGCGCAGCAATCAGGCACCCACCTGAAGAACAAAGGAAGTATAATACAAGTTTTATCTTTCAAGATAACATTCAACAGCATAACGCGCCTAGTTATCAAACTGGGGCAGAAATTTTCTTCGTTTTGTATGGTTGTTGCAAGCAGAAGCCCACCCGAAGAACAGGGGAATACATTTCAAGTGTCAGTAAGCAGGCGCCCACCTGGAAAACAAGGGAATACATTTCAAGTGTCAATAAGCAATCGCCCACATGGAGAACAAGGGAATAAATTTCAAGTTCAGTAAGCAGGCGCCGACCTGGAAAATAAGGGAATACATTCACGTTTCAGCAGTCAGGCACCCACCTGAAGAATAAGGGAAGTATAATGCGAGTCTTATCCTTCAAGTTTAATATTCGGTAACACAACGCGCTCAGTTATCAAACTGGGGCAGAAATTTTCTTCATTTTGTATGGTTGTTGCAAGCAGGAGCCCACCTGGAGAACAAGGGAATACATTTCAATTTCAGTAAACAGGAGCCCACCTGAAAACAAGGGAATATCTTTTCAAATTCAGCAAGCAGGAGCCCACCTGAAGAACAAGGGAATATTTTTTTTTCAAAATATAGCAAGCAGGAGCCCACCTGGAGAACAAGGGAATACATTTTAAGCATCGCAAGCAGGAGCCCACCTAGAGAACAAGGGAATACATTTTAAGCATCGCAAGCAGGAGCCCACCTGGAGAACAATGGAATACATTTTAAGCATCGCAAGCAGGAGCCCACCTGGAGAACAAGGGAATACCTTTTCAAGCAATCGTAAGCAGGAGCCCACCTGAAGAATGGACACATATTTCAAATTATAGTAGTCAAGCAATATCAGGAGGAATGGCAAAACATCGCCAAAGCAACATCAAGAATTCCATTGGAAGAATAAAAGATACAAGTTTAAAGTAACACAAGAGCAAGTTTGAAGACATAGATAGAATCTTTTGTAATTCATAGATCATAGCTTAGGCTAGCTTCTTTTATTTTGACAAGGTGTAATAAGGGGGTCAACGAGCAGTAACATCAGCAAGAGTAGTGAAATCACAGCTCCTGGTAGTCCCAGTTACCAAACACTCATGAACTACACCGACCTGATTCCTGTTTAGCCCAGGATATGTAGGCAACCTCTGAAGCAGGGTGAGGTCAACTCTTTAAAAATGCTTCACACGGAATATGCGAACGGGCAAAAATCCCTCATTTCCGCTCACTTGTCTTTGCACGAAAACTTTTTGTGTTTTCGGGCAAAAAGGGGCAACTGTGAGCACGTGATTTTTACCCTAAGCAAATTATTCCCAAAAATTCAAAAAAACATGATTTTTCTTTATTTTTATAATTTTTGTGTATTTTGGTGTCATTTTTTGATAATTGTTGTATTTTTGTGTTAATTGGTTGCATAATAATTTATATTAAAAATACAAAAATATGCATTTGCATTAAGAATTTAATTTAACATTTTAGTATTAAGTAGGTATTAATTCATTTTAGAATAATATAAAGAAAATTACAAAAATAATTCATTTAGCATTTTTGTTGAAAATTGTTACAAAATAATTATTAAATGATTTTAGGCTTTAATTAGTTTAATTGTTAGTTTAATTTCTCAATTTTATAAAATTAGAAAACAAATTTAAATAAATATATAAGCTGGAAAATACAAAAAAATAAATAAAAAATGAAATGAAAATAAAATACAAAAAGAGTAAAATTCAAGAAAAGCAAAGATAAAGAAAATCTGTTAAAATTGGGTCAAATACCCAAATCCAAACAAAATATGCCCAGGCCAAGCCACACACCCCAGTCCATGGCCCAATTATCCCAATCCCGGCCTGCCCTCCTTTCAGATAAAACGATGCAGTTTGGCGTCCTGTGATCTCAGCCATTGATTGCCCTTAATCCAACGGCCATCAGCTTGATCTCTCATTAAAACAAAACGACACCGTATAGGTGTTAATTAATCTGAGCCGTTCAAATCATTTCATCCAAGGGTCATCATTTAATACACCAAATTAAATAAAATACATTAATCCTAATTCATTTTCTCAATGTTCATTCACTTCGTCTTCCTCCTTTCCCCAGCCGCCCCTGTTCCACCGCTAACCCCGTCGGAACCCTCGTCGGTAGGAAGCACCCCTTACACCAAACCTTACCAAAATTACACCATATGACCGCCATGAACTCCTCTTTCCACCCTTCTACTTGGTTACCTTCGAATATCACTCCATCTTATCGAATATCCAATTTTGTCTCGCCAGAACCCTACCTCCGGCGAACAACACCTACCCCAAATCACCCCAAATTTACACCGTAGACTCGCCTTCACCTTTTTATCCCAAATATCCAAACCATAGTCCTCAAATATCACCAGAATGCCTTAAATATTAAATTCAAGATTCTCTGATCAAGAACCCCGGTCCAATCTCTGGGGATTCATGACCGTAACACCTCAAATAGGTATTTTCTTTTGGAAAACACACTGTTTGGGATGTTACGGATCATAAATCCCAAAGGATTCAAACAAGATTTGGCTGAGGTGTGGTTGGAACAAGGATTAGAAGTCTGATAAAAAAAAAAGAAACCCTAGATAAGTTCTTTAATCTTCTTCTCTATTGCTGTTTTTAATTTTCTTTTATTCTACATGTGTTTGTTTTCTTGATTTCTGTCAACATTTTGTTATTAGTTTTATTAGGGTTTGTTTAATTTTTGCTTTAAAAAATAGTATTGTTAAATTTCTGTTAACACTATTAGATAATCGTAATTCAGATGACTTATTTGTTTTGATTACTTTTAGTTAGTTAAATAGTTAGATAATCAGTAGTTAATTAGATTTCTTTTTGATTTGTTATGTTCATTGGCAGTATGATTTTAATTGTTCATTTCTGATATCAGTATTAATTTTTGATAAATAGAATTATAGAATTGGATAGTTAATGGTTAAAATCCGGCAATCAAGGGGGCAGGGTTTAGCAGTAATTAATAAAAGGAAGGAAGAGTATTTTGGGTATAGAAAAAAGATTAATAATAGTTAACATAACTTCATGGGTAATAAGGGCATAAAAATGGGTAGTTTAGCAAATTTTAAAATGAAGTGAGGGCAATATAGGAATCACAATAGGATAGAATCTTCTAGATAGGGCCATTAGTACAATTTTTAATAAATAAGTGGAGTTACTTGTATTACAAGTTAAAAATAAAAGGTGAAAAATAGAAATAACCTAAGGACTAAAGGGTAAAATAAAAATTTGAAATTTCCTCCCAATTGTGCCTATAAATAGGCAGTCATTCTGCTTTGTTGAGGAGGTTTTGGAGAGTCTGAAATTTCCCCCCAAACAATCCTCTTTCAATTTCAATTTCAGATTTCAAAGTTGAAATTCAAACCTTTACAAAAATCCAAAAACAAATAGAAAAAAAAATCTCCGAAAAACTAAGGATTTTACTATTTCATTGATAATAATCCTGTGGAGAATGATTTACTGCAGTAGCTGGGGTATTATTGGTTTGATTTCGAAGCTTTCTTAGGTCAACTATAGGATATTAAGCTCGGTGTTGTGTTCTGTAATGAATCCCTGTGTTTGGAAGTGATTTTGGTCCAAAAATTGTTCCTGAGTGTTGTTTACTGGGCTGTTGATTATCATTGGCTGTTACCATTGCTAGTGCTGACTTTTTCTTCTTCTGACTTCACTTCAAATTACAGGTACATGTTCTGAACCTCAGCATCATGTAGAATTGCAGCTGAAATAAAAAATAAAATCAAAGTTTTCTGTTACAGATCTGCTGATTGAATAGCTTTATTGCATCTAAGTAGCTCTATTTCTGTCATTTAGTTGGTTATTCAGTGTAGTTAAATTTGGCCTGTACTTAGGACTGCTTCTTCGGAGTTGAATATTTGTTAAGAGTTGTAATATTTAAACTGATTGAACTGAATCCTCAAATGTTGGAAGGTAGCTAGTTCAATAGGTTCATGTTAGGTTGGTGAAGTAACTAGAGTTAAGTTTCAGATTACTTCCTGGCATGTGTCTCATAAATATGTGTGAAAAGTGATTTAACAATAGGACAAATCCTAAGTAGTCAGTTGTTATTTTAACTTGAAGACTTTATATCACGCCTTTTATGATAACTGGAAGCCAGGAATTCGACTGTTGTTTAAGGAAATTAATTCGAATTAGTTCTGCAAATTAGAGTAGTTTGTCTATAAAGAATTTTTTTTTGTCATAAGTTCAATTTGTTCGAACGAAATGAGTACATTGCTTCACTGTAAAATCATAATACTCGATTCAGGCGAGCCATTTTGTGAGCAATCACATGGCTTGCTCGGCTTCAGGGATTTGATCCCTCAGCTCGCATGTGACCTGTTCTGTTCTTTCCATTTGGGCTTGCCTCAGGCCCAACATTTGAGAATACTGAAATCCTGGTCCAGCGTATGGATTGGGTTCTTTGAACCCAAAGATTGAAATGGTATTTGGCCTGTTAGTGTTTAAATGGTAGGTTATGGCATTTCTTAATAACAATTAATTAGGACCTTTATTTTACTTTCAAGACAAACAAAAAATAAAAACAAATCATAATTGCTTTTTAGGATTGATCTTTAAATAAAATAATGAGATGAGCCTTGCCGAACGAAATATATAAGACGGGGCCCTCAATAATTGCTATATAAAAATACTTAGAATTTGGGAGGACCGTTTAGCGAATTTCACGGTCCTCCCCAAAGATAATAAATGCGTAGTTGATTTAGTCGCGTATGATAATAATATTACCTTCCTAAATACGGGTGCACATTTTATGTGACCCAAATCTAAGTCTCAACGAAGTCGAAATGTGTCAAAAAACCACGGTCTTACTGGTACGGCGTGGTTCAAGATACATTTTCACGATGTTGCAATTCTTGTAAAAATAAATATTTAATGAAAGCGAATTATTAACAAAAAGACACATAGGATAGAACATGTATTAAAATCAGATAAAATCGAATACAACAGTTGAGCGACCGTGCTAGAACCACGGAATTCGGGAATGCCTAACACCTTCTCCCGGGTTAACAGAATTCCTTACTCGGATTTATGATTCGCGGAGTGTTAACAGAGTCATATTTTTCCTCGGTTCGGGATTCAATCGGTAACTTGGGACACCATTAATTTCCCAAGTGGCGACTCTGAAATTTAATAATAAATCCCGTTCCGATTGTCCTTTAAATGGAAAAACTCCTTTACGCCCTTCATGGGGTGTGGTAAATGTAAAAAGGAGGTGTGACTATGGATACTCCTCACCATGCCTATACACCATACTCAATATTTAGCAATTAGAAAACAACACCCTAATCCTATTCCCTCAAGCCAAAGTTAGATCAAACACTTACCTCAAATGTTCCAAACTCAAATCAAGCCTCTAGTATAGCTTTACCCTTCAAATTCACCACAAAAACGCTCGAATCTAGTCAGAAATTACTTGAATGTACCAACAAATTCTAATTGAATCAATTTGAATGCATGAAAATGAATTTTCTAAAGGTTTACTCAAAAATTCCCAAAATACCCCCGGGCCCACGTGGTCAAAATCTGAGGTTTGAACCAAAACCCGGTTACCTATTCCCCCACGAGTTCACATCTATGATTTGTTTTGAAATTGGACCTCAAATTGAGGTCCAAATCCCCAATTTTAAGAAAACCTAGGTTCTACCCAAAATTCCCATTTTCACCCATGAAAAACCTTGATTTTTAAGATGAAAACATGATAAATGATGTTAAAGATTGAAAAAATTAAGTGGAAGTCAACTTACAAATGGATTGGAGAAGGAAGGGTTCTTGAAAAATCGCCAATGGGTGTTTGAGTTTGAGAAATATGAAAAAATGCAGCTTAAAATCGTCTAAGTATGAAAAATGCAGGTTGCAGATGTGAGAAATGTGAACTTGGGTCCGCGATTGCGAACCCAGCAGGATTGGGAAATGCGAGGTTCTAGTTCGCATTTGCAAACTCAGGCTAAAAGGGCGTGTTTCGCATTTGCGACATAATGCGTCGCATTTTCGAACACTGGGAAATAACGGGGACTTCGCATTTGCGAAGGAAATCTCGCAATTGCGAGTCTGGGCGGACCTGGGCCTTCTTCGCATTTGCGATGGGCCGTTCGCATTTGCGATGGGCCGTTCGCATTTGCGAACCAGGCTTCTCAATTGCAAAGCCTGCAGGTCTGAAGCACCTGAAGCAAAATCTGCCATTCCAAAGTTTAAAAAAATGCAACTCGACACCTATCCAAAACTCACACGAGCCCTCGGGGCTCCAAACCAAACATACAAAAAACCTCAAAAACATCCTGCGGACTTGCTCGTGCGACCAAATCGCCAAAATAACATCAAATACATAGAATCAAGCCTCAAAACACATGATTTCTTCCAACTTTTCATCAAACACAAATTTTCCATTCTTAAGTCCGAAACACGTAAAATGACGTTCGTTTTCAACCAAACTTTACAAATAGCGCTTAAACCATATATAAGACTTGTACCGGGCGTCGGAACCAAAATACGGGCCCGATACCATAGTCTTTTAATCAATTTTTATTTCTAATTTCCTTAACAATTTTAGAAAAATAATTTCATAGAAAAATTCTTTTCTCGGGCTCTAGGCCTCGGATTTCGACTCTGGGCACATGCCCGAGTCCCATATTTTTCTACGGACCCTCCGAAATCGTTAAATTACGGGTCCGAGTCCGTTTACCAAAAATGTTGACCGAAGACAACTTTAATCATTTTAGAACCATATTTTGAAAATTTTCACAGAATTTAACATATAATCTTTTTGGCTACGCGCCTGGACTGCGCACGCAAATCGAGGCAACTAAAGGTGAGATTTTCAAGGCCTCAGAAGTGCGGAATGAAAGAGAAAATAGGTGATGACCCTTTAGGTTATCACATTCTCCACCTCTAAAATAACCGTTCATCCTCGAACGGACAAAAGAAAGAAGTACCCGAGTCGGGAAATAGATGAGGATAACGAATCCGCATATCAGACTCGGACTCCTAGGTTGATGCCTCAGGAGGCTAACCTCTCCACTGGACACGCACTGGAGCAAAACTCTTCGACCTCAACTATCGAACCTGCCGTCTAGAATGGCTACCGGCTCCTCCTTGTAGGATAGATCCTTGCCCAACTAGACAGTGCTAAAATCTAACACGTGGGCTGGATCGCCATGATACCTCCGAAGCATGGACACATGAAACACTCGATGCACGGTTGACAAGCTGGGAGACAAGGCAAGTCTGTAAGCCACCTCTCCCACACGATCGAGAATCTCAAATGAGCCAATGAACCTAGGGCTAAGCTTGCCCTTCTTCCCAAAGCTCATCACGCCCTTCATAGGCGACACTTGGAGCAAGACCCGCTCACCAACCATGAAAGCTACTTCTCGAACCTTACGATCCGCATAACTCTTTTGCCTCGACTGAGCCGAACAAAGCCTATCCTGAATGATCTTTACCTTATCCAAGGCCTACTGAAAGAAATCTGTACCCAATAACCGAGCCTCTATCGGCTCAAACCATCCTATTTGAGACCAACATCGCCTACCATACAATGCCTAATATGGAACCATCTGAATGCTGGACTAGTAGTTGTTGTTGTAGGCGAACTTTGCTAAAGGAAAATATTGGTCCCACGAGCCTCCAAAATCAATGACACTGGCTTGGAGAATATTCTGCAATATCTGAATAGTCCTCTCGGACTGGCCGTCCGTCTGAGGATGGAACGCTGTGCTCAACTGAACCTGGGTACCCAACTCCTGCTGGACCGCTCCCCAGAAGCACGAGGTAAACTGCGTACCCCGGTCCGAAATGATAGATGTCGGAACCCCATGAAGGCGAACAATCTCCTAGATGTAGATCTCAGCTAACCTTTCCGATGAATAGGTGGCTGCAATAGGAATAAAATGCGCTGACTTGGTAAGCCTATCAACAATGACCTAAATATCATCAAACTTCTTTCGAGTCATCGAAAGTCTAGTAACGAAATCCATGGTAATCCTCTCCCACTTCCACTTCGGAAGCTCAATCCTCTGGAAAAAACCACCAGGCCTCTGATGCTCATACTTGACCTGCTGATAGTTCAAACATCGAGCCACATATGCAACAATACCCTTCTTCATCCTATGCCACCAATAATGCTGCTACAAGTCCTGGTACATCTTCGAGGCGGTCGAGTGAATAAAATAACGAGAACTATGGGCCTCCGCTAAGATCAAATCTCGAATCCCATCTACATTGGACACACAAACTCGCCTCTGCAACCTCAAAACACCATCATCATCTAAGGTGACCTTCGTGGCACCTCCACGCTACACCGTGTCTCTCAGGACACATAAATGGGGATCATCAAACTGCAGATCACAGATATGCTCCAATAATGAAGAACGAGCAACCGCGCAAGCTAACACTATACTAGGCTTAGAAATATCCTGCCTCACAAACCGATTGGCCAAGGCCTGAATATCCAAAGCAAGCGGTCTCTGCCTGACCGGAACATAAGCAAGACTACCCATGCTGGCGGACTTCCTACTCAATGCATCGTCCACCACATTGGCTCTCCCTGGGTGGTACAAAATAGTAACATAATAATCTTTCAATAGCTCCAACCACCTCCGCTGCCTCAAGTTCAACTCCTTCTGCTTGAACAAGTATTGCAGACTCTTGTGATTAGTGTACACCTCACACGTCACACCATATAAGTAATGCCTCCAGATCTTCAAAGCATGAACAATGGCTGCCAACTCTAGATCATAAACTGGATAATTCTTCTCATGGATCTTCAATTGCCTCGAAGCATAAGCAATGACTCTGTCATCCTGCATCAATACCGCACCAAGCCCAATACGGGAAGCATCACAATAAACTGTATAAGGCCCTGAGCCTATGGGCAAAACCAATATCGATGCCGTAGTCAGAGATGTCATGAGCTTCTGAAAGCTCGCCTCACACTCATCTGACCAATCTGAACTGGGCACCCTTCTAGGTCAATCTGGTCATCGGGGCTGCTATGGATGAAAATCACTCTACGAACCGATGGTAATAACCTGCTAACCCTAAGAAACTCCGAATCTCAGTAGCTGATATTGGTCGAGGCCAGTTCTTGACTGCCTCAATCTTCTTCGAGTCCACATGAGTACCCTCTGCTAATACAACATGACCCAGAAATGCAATCGAATACAACCAGAACTCACACTTCGAGAACTTAGCATATAAGTGGCTATCCTTCAGAGTTTGAAGAACCACTCTGAGGTGCTGCTCATGCTCCTCCTGGCCGCGGGAGTACACCAGAATATCATCAATAAAGACTATCACGAACAAGTCCAAGTAAGGTCTGAACACTCTGTTCATCAACTCCATAAATGCTGCTGGGGCATTGGTGAACCCAAATGATATGACCAAAAACTCATAATGCCCGTACCGAGTGCGGAATGCTATCTTAGGGACATCGGACACCCTAAACCTCAGTCGATGGTAGCCAGATCTCAAATCTATCTTTAAAAACACTTTCGCACCCTGAAGCTGGTCAAACAAATCATCAATCCTCGGTAGTAGATACTATCTTAATCGTCACCTTGTTCAACTGCCGGTAATCAATGCACATCCTCATCGATCCATCCTTTTTCTTCACAAATAACACAGGCACGCCCCAAGGAGAAACGCTAGGCCTGATAAAACCCTTTGCTAGCAAATCTTGCAACTGGTCCTTTAACTGCTTCAATTCTGGTGGGGGCATGTGATACGGCGAAATAGAAATAGGTTGCGTGCCTGGGGCTAGATTGATACAGAAATTAATATCCCTATCGGGCGGCATACCCGGAAGGTCTGAAGGGAAAACCTCGGGGAACTCCCGAACAATAGGGACATAGTCAATAGAAGGAACCTCAATGCTTGAATCGCGAACATACGCCAAGTAAGCTAAACACCCCTTCTCGACCATATGTCGAGCCTTCACATATGAAATAACAATGCGGGTGGCATGTCCTGGGGTCCCTCTCCACTCTAATCGGGGCAAATCTGGCAAAGCCAAGTTCACGGTCTTGGCGTGACAATCCAAGATAGCATCATACGGGGACAACCAATCCATCCCTAATATAACGTCGAAATCCACCATGACGAAGAGCAATAAATCAACACGGGTCTCAAGACCATCAAATACTACCACACATGAATGATGGACTTGGTCGACCACTATAGAATCACCCACCGGTGTAGATACATAAACAGGGATACCCAAGGCATCAGTAGGCATAGTTAGGTAGGGTGCGAAATAGGATGACACATATGAATACGTAGACCCAGGGTCAAATAGCACTGAAGCGTCCCTATCACAAACCAGAATAGTACCTGTAATAAAAGCATCTGACGATTCAACCTCTGGCCTAGCTAGCAAAGCATAACATTGGGACTGGGCCCCACCTCCCTGAACCATGTTTCTAGGACGATCGGCTATTGGCTGACCCCTACCTATGCCAGTCTGAGCTCTACCTCTACGGTCTCTACCTCTACCTCTATGATCCTTACCCCTGACTCTAGCTGGCTGGGCAAGATGTAGATCACCTGGTGCCTGAATCATAGGGCGAGGACCCTGGTACTGAGAACTACCCGAGGATCGAGGACAAAATCTGACAATGTGACTCGGGTCACCATAACCATAACAAGCCCTCGGCTGCTGAGACTGCTGGCCCTGTCGACCTGAATATCCTCCCCGGAAGCTCTGAAGTGGAGGTGCACTGATGGGCTGCTGATCAGAATAATGCTGCTGAGAACCACCCCTGCCTGGAGTACCATGAGAAACCTAGAGTGCTAACTAAAAGGGTCTCGGTGAATGGCCTCTTCCATAAGAATCCCCACCTACAGATGAGGTACCACTGAACCTACCAGAATGACAAGGCCTCTTATTCGACAGATGACCACCTCCTCGTGCAAGGGCCATCTCAACTCTGCAGGCCGCATTGGCCACCTCCTGAAAGGAAATCTCACTACCAGCCCACATAGCCATCTAAAGACGGATCATCTGAATCAATCCATCAATAAACCTCCGCACTCTCTCTCGCTCTGTGGGGAGTATAACAATAGCATGTCGTACCAAATCAATGAACCGCGTATCATACTGGTTGACTGTCATGGAGCCCTGCTGGAGGAGCTCAAACTGCCTGCGAAGTGCCTCCTGCTGAGTAACTGGGAGAACCTTCTCCAAAAATAACTTTGCGAACTGATCCCATGTCAATGTTGGCGACCCTGCTGGTCTAGATAAACAATAGTCCCTCCACCAAGTCTTGGCGGATCCCGCAAATCGAAAGGTGGTGAAGTCGACCCCATTGGTCTCCACAGTACCCATAGTCCTAAGGATCTCACGGCAGGTGAATAAGCGGATCCTCTGATGAAGCACCGCTGAATGTGGTGGTGAAGAGCTTGGAGAACCTATCAAGTCTCCACAAAGCATCTGAAGACATCGCCGCTCCATCACCGGTCAGGGCTGCAATACCTGGCTGAGCTGCCATAGCTGGCTGAACCACTAGGAGTTAAGCTTGGGCAGCTACCTGCTCCGGAGTACGTGTAGCAGGAGTCTGAACTCCTCATCCAGCCTAAGAAGTGGCTGGTGCTACTGGAAGCAAACCCGCTCTAGTGACGCTCTCCATGAAGCCTGCCAATCTGACTAAAGCGTCCTGAAGATCTGGGGTGACCATGACCCCTCCTGGGACCTGAGCTGGGCCCACTGGAGCTGCTGGGGCTGGAACCTCCTCATCATAGTCAATATGAGGCTCCATCTCTGGGACTCCTGCCCGGGGCTAATCTCTGCCCTTGCCTTGGCCTCTGGCACAGTCTCGGCCTCTGCCCCTCGTAGGAGCTGCTACTGGGGGCTCGGGCTGCTGCATGGTAGAAGAGGAAGCACATTTACTCTCCATCTGTGAAGAACAGAGTAGAAAAATAATTAGTATTCCAAAAACAGAATCGCACGACAAGAAAGAACAAGGTGAAATTTTCCTAACTCCGTAGCCTCTGGGGGATAAATACAAACGTCTCCGCACCGATCCCTCAAACTCTACCAAGTTTGTCTGTGAGTAGCGAGACCTATGTAACCTAGAGCTCTGATACCAACTTGTCACGACTCGGATTTCCCACCATCTGGAGTCGTGATGGTGCCTAATGTCGAAGCTAGTCAAGCCAAGCATTTAAACATTTCCTGATAACAAACTAGAAATAATAATAATAACGAGTCATTTAAATAAAAGCGGAAGTCTTTAAAACATAGATAACTGAAAATCCAAAATGCGGAAGTCTTAAATATAGGTAAACTAAAACAAATGCGGAAACTCAACTTCAACCTCTATCCAAGACTAGAGTTACTACCTCACGAACATCTATAGAATACTACATACAGAGTTTGAACAAAGTACAATACTTTTTGCTTTGGTACAAGTGATAAAAAACTGAATAAAATAGGAAGGGACTCTAGCCTGCGGACCCTAGGATACCTCGAAAGTCCCTGGACTGAAGACAACTCCCAATCAACTATTGTTGTGGTCCAAAAGCTACGCTATTACCGTGATCTCTGCAAAAGAGCACAGAAGTGTAGCATCAGCACAACCGACCCCAAGTGTTGGTAAGTGCCTGGCCTAACCCCGGCGAAGTAGTGACGAGGCTAGACAGGACTACCAAATCAACCTGTGCAGTTCAATGTATATATATGTAATAAAAGAAAAGAATACATAAATTAAACAATTAAGACGGAAGGAAACATACTATAGAGGAGTACATTACTGATATAAAATCAACAATTTAAGTAAGAAATAGGGCAATAACAATAATTAATGAGAGCAGGAAAATAAACAGTTGCACGGTATCAACCTTCGTGCTTTTAATCTCATTCTCACTGAAAGCAATCAAATAAAGTTCACGACATCACCATTCGTGCTTTCCCTCACATAACTCTCATATCATGGTACAGAATGATCCTTCATGCAATTATATTTGAATTAGAGCACGGAATGTCCTTTCATGCATTATTAATCAAAACATGGCACGGAATGACCCTTCGTGCAAATATAATCAAAACATGGTACGGAATGACCCTTCGTGCAAATATAACCAAAATATGGCACGGAATGACCCTTCGTGCAAATATAATCAAAACATGGCACGGAATGACCCTTCATGCATTATAATCAAAATATGGCACAGAATGACCCTTTGTGCATTATCACTCTTCCTCACCCAAACAGCAATCACAACCAAATGGGACAAGGGGATAAACAAATAATGAGAAATGTCCCGGCAAGGGAGTTACACAATTAATAGCTAAATCCCGATAAGGGAGAATAATCAGTATACTCAAACCATCCCGGCAAGGGATTAATCATAATACTTTCTATTTCCTTCATTTCTTACCCAATAGTCTTTTTATTGTTCGATCCAACACTCCAAAGAGTTTACAACTCATAATCAATTCTCATACTCTTCACATTTCATAGGTTTCATCAATTAACATGGTAACGTCATAACAATATCGGAATAAGTACAAACAAGGACCTACGATCATGCTAGACACCGGTATATAGATACTCGTCACCATGCCTATACACCATACTCAACATTTAGCAATTAGCAAACAACACCCTAATCCTATTCTCTCAAGCCAAAGTTAGATCAAACACTTACCTCAAATGCTCCAAACTCAACTCAAGCCTCTAGTATAGCTTTACCCTTCGAATTCACCTCAAAACCGCTCGAATCTTGTCATAAATTACTTGAATGTATCAACAAATGCTAATTGAATCAATTTGAATGCATGAAAATGAATTTCCCATAGGTTTACTCAAAAATTTCCAAAATGCCCCTGGGCCCACGTGGTCAAAACCCGATGTTGGAACCAAAACCCGGTTACTCATTCCCCCACGAGTTCATATCTATGATTTGTTTTGAAATCGGACCTCAAATTGAGGTCCAAATCCCCAATTTTAAGAAAACCTAGGTTCTACCCAAAATTCCCATTTTCACCCATGAAAACCTTGATTTTTAAGATGAAAACATGATAAATGATGATAAATATTGAAGAAATTAAGTTGAAGTCAACTTACAAATGGATTGGAGAAGGAACGGTTCTTGAAAAATCGCCAATGGGTGTTTGGGTTTGAGAAATATGGAAAAATGGGGCTTAAAATCGTCTAAGTATGAAAAATGTAGGTTGCTGACGTGGGAAATACGAACCTGGGTTCGCAATTGCGAATCCGAGAGGCTTAGGAAATACGAGGTTCTAGTTCGCATTTGCGAACTCAGGCTAAAAGGGCAGGTATCGCATTTTTGCGAACACTGGGAAATAAAGGGGACTTCGCATTTGCGAAGGAAATCTCACAATTGCGAGACTGGGCGGACCTGGGCCTTCTTCGCATTTGTGATGGGCCGTTCGCATTTGCGAACCAGGCTTCGAATTCGAAGCCTGCAGGTCTGAAGCACCTGAAGCAAAATCTGGAGTTCCAAAGTTTAAAAATGCAACTCGACACCTATCCAAAACTCACACGAGCCCTCGGGGCTCCAAACCAAACATACACACAACCTCAAAAACATCCTGCGGACTTTCTCGTGCGATCAAATCACCAAAATAACATCAAATACATAGAATCAAGCCTCAAAACACATGATTTCTTCCAACTTTTCATCAAACACAAATTTTCCATTCTTAAGTCTGAAACGCGTTAAATGACGTCCGTTTTCAACCAAACTTTACAGATAGTGCTTAAACCATATATAAGACTTGTACCGGGCATCAGAACCAAAATACGAGCTTGATACCATCGTATTTTAATCAATTTTCATTTCTAATTTCCTTAACAATTTCACAGAAAAATTCTTTTCTCGGGCTCTAGACCTCGGATTTCGACTCCGGACACATGCCCGAGTCCTATATTTTTCTACGGACCCTTCGAAACTATCAAATCGTGCGTTCGGGTCCATTTTACAAAAATATTGACCGAAGTCAACTTTAATAATTTTAGAACTATATTTTAAAAATTTTCACAGAATTTAACATATAATCTTTCCGGTTACGCGCTCGGACTGCGCATGCAAATCGAGGCAACTAAGGGTGAGGTTTTCAAGGCCTCGGAAGTGCAGAATGAAAAAGAAAATAGGTGATGACCCTTTGGGTTGTCACAATAATATTATAAAAAGGTAAATGAGATCATACTTTAGTAGTAGTACCTATTGAAGGACATCACGTCCCTGCTGTTCGATAGTTGTGTGCTGTTTCATGCTTCGAGTTTGTACAAGCCTTTATCGATAATATCGATGACTCAATATGGTCCTTTCCAATTCAGCCCCAGCTTTCCCTCATTTAGGTTTTGGGTGTGAAATGTTACTTTTCTTAACACCAAGTCCCCGATATTAAAGTGTCGAAGGTTGTCTCTTCGGTTATAATACCTTTATATCCGCTGTTTTTGGGGGGCCAACCGGACTAGGAAGGCCTCGCACCTTTCATCCAATAGTTCCAAGCTCATTCTCATGGCCTCACCATTTGATTATTTGGTCGCATATCGAAATGTGAGGCTCAATTCTCCCACTTCAATTAGTATTAGTGCTTTGACACCGTAGATCAGTGAAAATGGAGTGGCCCCGGTACTAGATTTTGAGGTTGTATGGTATGCCCACAAGATTTTGAGCAGAATTTCCTTCCATTTCCTTTTGGCATCGGTTAATCTCTTATTCATCATTTGAAGTATGGTCTTGTTTGTTGATTCCTCCTGTTCGTTCCTACTAGGGTTATAGGGTGCTGACAAAATCTTTTTGATCTTGTAATCTTTGAAAAAATTGTTTACATTGCTGTCGATAAATTGCTTCCCATTATCACATACGACCTCTGAAGGTATCCCAAACTGGCATATTATGTAGTCCTAAATGATGTCCATGACTTCGTTTTCCTGGTCTTTCTTGAATTCTTGAGCTTCGACCCAATTAGAGAAATAATCAGTTATAAACAATACTAATTGACTCTTACCAGGTGCTCACGGTAGGGTACCGACGATGTCCATTCCCCATTTTATGTACGGACATAGGGACAGGACTGAATGAATTATCTCTCTGGGTTGTTGGATTATGAATGTGTATCTTTGGTAGCCATCTCATCTTCATACAATGCATGTGCCTCTTTATCCATGTCGATCCAGTAATAGTCGACCCTAATTATCTTACGAACCAAAGATTTTACGTCCAAATAGTTTCCTCAAGTGCCTTCATTGACTTCTGTCAAAATATATTTGGTATCTCCTTGTCCCAAATATATGGAGATTGGTCTATCGAATGTTCTTCTAGCCAGAGTCCCTTTAGATTGGATAAACCTAGCTGCCTTCATGTGTAGATCTCTCAATTTTCTAGATCTGGGGGAAACTTCACGGTCCTCAAATAGTCTATGTATTTATTTCTCTAATCCCAAGTTAAACTTGTTGAGTTTATTTCGGCCTCCACCACCAATTTCATGAGCTGTACGACCGTTCCTGAGCTGAATTCGTCATCCTCAACTGATGACACCAATTTAGCTAGAGTATCGATCTAATTATTTTGATCTTGGGGTACATGTTGTAGGGTCCACTCCTTGAATTGATGCAGTGTTACCTATAATTTGTCTAAGTAGTTTCACATTCATTCCTCATATACTTTGAATGTTCTATTGACTTCATTTACCACAAGGAGGGAGATGTACTTGGCTTCAACCACCTCGGCTCCAAGGCCTTTAGCCAATTCGAGACCTGTAATCATGGCCTCATTGTTAGTCAATAATAGACTGCCTAACTACATTTCCCCAAGGCGGCTTCAACACGATGCTGAGTCCAAACCCTTTTGCGTTTGAGGCACCATCCATAAAGAGGCTTCAAACCACCAAGAAAGTCTCCAAGGACAATAATAATTCTTTTTCGACTTTGGGTATTATGGGTGGCGTAAACTCGGCCGCAAAGTTTGCCAAAATTTGAGATTTGATGGAAGTCTAGGGTCGATATTTGATATCATACATGCTAATTTCTAAAGCCTATTTGGCTAAAATATCCTACCCGCTAATTAATTTCTATAGCCTATTTGGCTAAAATATCCTACCCGCTAATTAATTTCTACAGCCTATTTAGCAAACCAGTTCGAGAGCTCGGGTTTCTGCATTATGTTCCTTAGTGGGTAAGAAGTTACAACACGTATTGGGTGGCATTGAAAATATGGCTTTAACTTTTTGGAGGCACTTAGCTATGCGAGTGCCAATTTTTCTAGGTAATAATATCTTGTTTCAGCCTAACCTAGAGTTCTACTAAAATAATATATAGGAAATTACGTACGTTCATCTTCCCGGACTAAGACTCCACTTACGCTACCTCAGATACCACTAAGTACAGGTATAACTACTCATCCACCTTCGGAGTATGGAGCACGGGTGGACTCAAAAGGTACCATTTGAGTTCTTCAAAAGCTTGTTGGCATTCTGAGGTCCAAGAAAAGTTATTCTTCCTCTTTAATAATTAGAAAAACTGGTGGATCTTATCGAAAGACCTCGATATGAACCGTCCTAGGACGGCTATATGCCCGGTTAGCCTTTGAACGACTTTGACACTATCCATCATGGTGATATCTTCTGTAACTTTGATTTTATCAGGATTGATCTCAATCCCTCGGTTGGAAACCATAAGTCCAAGGAACTTCCTGGATCCGACCCCGAATGTGCATTTCTTTGGGTTTAACTTCATGTTGTACCTCTTCAGTATATTAAAGGTTTATTTAAAATGTTTCAAATGGTCCTCTGCTTACAGGGACTTAATTAACATGTCGTCAATATAAACTTTCACTGACTTTCCTTTTTATTCTTCGAACATTTGGTTTACCAAGCATTTATAGGTGGCAATGGCATTCTTTAGTCCGAACGGTATTACATTATAACAATAGGTACTTAATTTAGTGATAAAGGAAGTTTTTGCTTGGTCGCCCGGGTCCATTCAGATTTGGTGGTACCCGAAATAGGCATCGAGAAAGCTGAGTATCTCGTTCTCGGCCGTTGCATCGATTATGCGATCGATTTTAGTCAAAGGAAAAGAGTCCTTAGGGTACGCCTTGTTCAAGTCTTTGTAATCTATGCACATTCTTAATTTATTTCCCTTTTTAGGCACTACTACTACATTATCCAACCAATCTAGGTACTTAACATCCCAAATAGAACCTATTTTAAAGAGTTTGGATACCTCATCTTTGATGAATGCGTGCTTACTTTCAGATGAGGCACCCTTTTCTGTTTAACTGGGTGGAACTTTGGATCCAATCTCAACTTATGAGTGGTTATTTCTGGCGGGATCCCTATCATATAAAGATGGGACCAAGCAAAACAATCTATGTTAGCTATAAGGAATTTAATGAGTTTTTCCTAAGCTCGATAGTTAACCCCATGCCAAAGTATATCTTCAAATCGGGCAAGTGTACGTTCAATATGACTTGCTCCGGCTCCTCGACCGTTGATTTGGTGGCAACAGAATCATCAGGGGTGACGAATGACCTATGAACTCAATAATCGTCATCCTCACCTGCTTCTTGCTTCTTTGGTTCAGTCGGGGCTGGTGTTAGTGATTGCTATTTAGTTTCTTCCTTCCTAACCGGATCCATGCTCCTTGATGTCGAGAGTGCGAACGTCGGGATCACCTCATTGATTGTGAACATTTTTTTGTGACCGATTGATCTCCGTAAACTATCTTGATCTCTCTCGGTGTGTGAAACTTTAGTGCCTGGTATAGTGTCGAGGGTATTGCTCTCATGTTATGAATCCATGGCCTTCCAAACAGAGCATTATATATCATATCCCCGTCATTCACATAGAACTTCGTTTCCTGAATGGTCCCGGTGATGTTCACAGGTAAAGTTATCTCCCCTTTAGTAATTTTGCATCCATGTTAAATTCGTTTAAAGCCCGGACTGTAGGCACTATTTGGTCTTGTAAGCCTAGCTTCTCTACGACCCTCGATCTGATGATATTGGTTGAATTTCCTGGATCAATTAATTCACGCTTAAATCGAGATATATTTATGAGTACAGATATTACCAATATATGATCAGGCAACTGCACGATTCCTTCAACGTCCTTATCTTTGAAAGATTCAGTCTCTTCCAGGACATAATCTTGGGTTCATTTTTCCAGTGTGATGGACACCTTAGTTCGCTTCAGCATTGGTCCTTGGGGGATTTCGACTCCACCAATGATCATGTTAACGATGTGTTGAGGTTCCGCTTGTTCGATCTATTTATTGGAGTCCCTATTCCTGAAGTGATTTTTTGGTTCGTTCACTCAGAAACACCCGGAGGTGCCAGTTATTGAATAACCGGGCCACTTCTGCTCTTAGTTGTTGGTAGTCCTCAGTCATGTAGCCATGAGTTCCATGATACTTACACATCAGCTTTGGGTTTCTTTGGTAGCGTTTGACTGTAATGGTTGAGGCCATTTGGTATCTTTGATGCGCCTGATGACAGATACTACACTGGCAGCATCGATATTGAAATTGTATGCTAACAATCTCGGTGCCTCCCTAGCCCCGAGTGGACTATCAAAAATGTTTTTGATCATGAGTCCCCTACCATTGTGGCCTCGATTGTTCCTTTTTCATTTTTTGCAGGGTTACACCCGGATCTGCTACCCCATCGATCTCCGCCATACGGTTGATATCGATCTCTGTTCGGTCTTGGTTCATGATTGACAACTCTCTTAGACCTGTCATTAGTTCTGATAGTGTAAAAGAACCTGGGGGTCCCCCGAGCTGATCACCCTCGAGGCCCAAGTTACATCGGGTATTTTATCAAATTATGTTTCAGCTGTTGTGAAGCCAAGGAGCTTTGGGGGTTGAATCCTTGGGTGAATGCCTAAACGACCCAATCGTCCGCTAACAGGAAGCAGCTCCATTTGAAACCTCGACACAAATTCCGTGAGCATTTCATTATCTCTCTATTTTACTTTTAAAATGTCCGATTTTCTGGTCTCGACCTTGATAGTCCTGGCGTGCGCTTTTACAAAAGGCATCTGCAAGCATAGCGAATGAATTAATTGAATTAGCGAGTATGTTATGATACCATATCATTGTCCGTTTTGATAAGGGTTTCCCAAAAATTTTTAGCAAAACCAACTCAATTTCGTCATCTTCTAAGTCGCTTCCCTTGATAGCACATGTGCTGGAGGTCACATGTTCATTTTGATTCGTTGTTCCATTATACTTCGGAATCGGGCATACGAAATTCTTCTGCATTGGCTTCGGTTCCGCACTCGATGGGAAAGGCGTTTGGACAAATTTCTTAAAGTCCAAGCCTTTCAACATCGGGGATGCTGCTAGGATTAATCAACTATGGAGTTATACGTCTCCACTTTTTTGTCGTTGGCGTCAATTTTCTTCTCCCCCGATTCCACCCAGTTTGTCAGTTCCTCAAGCATCTTTATTGTTTTGGGATTTGTCCAGGGCACAATTTCACCTAGCGTCTCCATGACTTGATTATTTCTTCGAGTTTTTTTCGGGATCAACTCTGTTGGGAGTGCGGCTTTGGTTCTGGAACTGGGCAATCATCGCCTATTGGGCTATTAACATTTTGAAGATCACTAACAGATTGAACCCATCGCCTTCTATATCGAGCGTACCTCGAGCTGTTTATCGGGCTCATCGGTGAATACTGTTCTAGGGGTTGGTTGGCAGGTTTGCATCAATGACCACATCTAAGTTGGTTTTCTATAACGGGGACTCCATTGAGATCAACAGGGGACACCTTGTGGCTGGGCACTATATTGTTGTTTTCACCGTGATGGATAGGTTTAGTATCAATGTTCAAATGAGTAGATTGAGAGTTTGACATTTTTAGGTTGACCTGAAATTAAAATCTTAAAGAACAAGTGTAAATCAATGTGTGTTATGAAAAATTTGTATCAAATTACCACTATTATCCTTAGCCATATGGTGAACGCCAAACTATTTACCTTAAAAATGGATAACAATTGAATTTATACGCGGTTTTAAGGATATGTGGACTAATTAAATACAAATGATTAATGACATTAGATAAACAAATTAAATACGGAATAAACAGTCAAACTAGTAGCAATGTTGGATCCAGGATCAGCTATAAGCTTAACAAGTAACCGGCCTTCGCATCGGAGCCAAACACTATGAAGAGCTATGATTAAAATCAAGAACTTTAAATAAACTCGTAGAAGCAGAAAAATAAATGTATATATGTATATATTGCATTGATATGCGTGTTATAGTGTGCCTAATGAATAATAAGTTTTTCCTTTACATAGTGGGGGAGTTTTACCCTAAGTATAATTCTATAAAAGGTAAAGATCTTCCTTCTTGCTAATCACTAACCCACTGTCGATACGGGCCGAAATTCACACTGCAATATCCGGTTGGACACGGATATTAGACCCTTCATTAATCATGCGCCGGATCTTGGTAGTGCTCTTCGAGGTTGTGGAACTCGAACCGGGCCCGGGGAGCATGATCTCGATGGTTCCGAAGGCAAGTGTTTTGCTCGGGCCTTGACGCGAGAGGCTGCTGGTCTCGATTTTCACTCCTTGCAATGATATCCCGAATTCATTTGCTTCACTGGGAAATAGGAGTACTCATTAGCCTCGATTTTATCCGTACACAAAAATGAAATACTATTTCACAAAATAGATGCCTTCTTTGTTTTTCTGGTGTGTTCCTTTCTTATTAGAGAGAATTGCATAGAGTAAATTCTCTGTTTAGAAGAGCCTTAATTATATAGAAGGAAGGTTCTCAGAGGAAACTTCCGATAAGATAAACTAATCGTACCTCCTACTTTCTTTGCAACATGCAATAATTTTCTTTTAGGAGTTAATCATTCCCTAGGTAATTTCTTTTAATTACATCTTCTTTAAACGGGTCGGACCAGTCCACCTATTTTGCTTTGAGTTAAAAAAAAAGAGCAATTTTTTAAAAAAATGAGCAAAGATTTAAACGTGAAAACAATAAAAGTAATAGCCCACAAGCGAAACTACAAAAGAGATTAGAAAGAGACAATCACAAACGTTATAAAATACCAGAAAGTTGTCGTGAAACCCGAATTACGGAAAAACATATTATCCAATTTTCACTAACATCTCAATCTTCAACGTTTCATATAAATGGAAAAAATTGATATGCCTTTCAATGAGAAAGCAACTGATTGAACGGGAAGTTCTCTTGTATTTCATCATTTCTGTACATTTCTATATATAGCAAAAATAAGGATTCAAAATCTGTTATGCTAACCTATATCTGTACTCTTCCTATTGTACTATCTATAACTTCATATAAAAATTTGTACAAAGAAATATTTACATGATCTTCCTTGTAAACTTCACACGTGTGGAGGAATATTCAAGAATTGGCATTCAACGTTGACAGTTATCTTTTACTTTATCTTTAAACAAATGGTTAGGATCAATGGGCTTTAAATCTGATAGATGGTCCAGATTGTTTCTTGATGAATGGCACTAATTTAATAAAATTAAGAGATAAAAGTGTCTCGTCAAAACTAAGCTTATTCAGACCAAACCCATCATCTTCTTGTTGCTTTGTTTCTTTACAACGTGTTAAACGGATAGCAGTAGCAACACTATCTACAACACCCCCCTCAAGTTGGAGGGGGGGGGGGGGAAGG
>MU755213.1:0-13199 GCA_026770625.1 Nicotiana glauca
AATGCGAATCTTAAAGCATATATATTTTTTGTATTTTAATTATGAGTTATTATGTGACTAATTAATAAAAGGATGAAATATACTTCTTAAAATTGTAAAAATTATTTTATTTGACATTTTTGGAATAATCTGCTTAGGGTAAAAATCACGTGCTCACATAGAGCGCTCAGGTGCGCATGCAAACGTAAGGAAGTAATTTCAAGAGCTATATCTCAAGCTGAATCAAGTACGCACGATAAGAATTCCAAGAAAGTGAAGTTTCCTAAAGGTTCTGCAGCATCTCGAGGATAAATACATACGTCTCCGTACCGATCCGTGAGACTCTACTAAACCTGCTCATAACTCGTGAGACCTAGTAACCTAGGCTCTGATACCAATTTGTCCAACCCAATTCCCAA
Source organism: Nicotiana glauca (assembly GCA_026770625.1). Taxonomy (NCBI): domain Eukaryota; kingdom Viridiplantae; phylum Streptophyta; class Magnoliopsida; order Solanales; family Solanaceae; genus Nicotiana; species Nicotiana glauca. The sequence continues at coordinate 399 of MU755213.1, forward strand.
ACACGATCGTGATGGCGTCTCTCGTGAAGACAAGGCCAGCCAACAGAACAACAATGCCTTATTTAACAGTTAATAAACATAAATGGATGAATAATACGACTTAGTGGCATTAATAACTGATATTTACCACCCAACACAGCCCGATCGGGGTGTCACAAGTTACGAGCATCTAAAGAAGACTGAACACAACTACAGGGCCAATAATAATATACAAAGTAAAATTCAGAAATCAAAGGACAAAGTCCGGTGCCGCGAACGCTGGCGGTCACCTTGCTCAGCTGCAATAGCAATACCTTCAATTCGCTAATAACCCGCTACCGGGTGAACAATACCTGCAACTGCACGCGAGGTGCAGGGAGTAAAGTGAGTATTCCAACTCAGTGAGTAATAAGAGTAAATAATAACTGAGCGGTAAGAAAACATGTAAAGCACTTTATCATGCTATATAGGGCAGTACAACCCTTTGAGAAAATAGTAAAACCGTGAAAATCCTTTAAAAATATCTGGATCAGTTAAAAACCTCTTTTGAAAATATCCTTTTCCAACTGTCAAGCATATGAATGCGATATCAGATAGTGCAAGTCAGCACATAAGTCAGCCCCTCGGGCACAACACTCCACCAACAAATAACACCAGAGTATCTAGTAAGCAATGCACGAAGTAGCATGAAAGCCAGTGAAATGAGAGTGATGAATGTCATGCCACGTAGTACAAACAGGAATCAATGCATGAATGTAAATGCAATGCACATGACTGCTGCGGCACTCAGCCCGATCCATTTGGGTACCCGCGCTCACTGTGGGGGTTCAAACTCCGGAGGGGCTCCTACAGCCCAAGCGCAATATCAATATCACACTGCTGCGGCGCGAAGCCCGATCCATGCTCAGTCCAGAGATGCACATAAGCCACCAGGGCAATATTGAAATAACGGTTCTCAGTTCCGAACGTTAAAATATGTAGTTTAAGTTTTAAAAACCTTAGAAGTATGACTAGACATTTCAAAACAGTGTTTAACTCAGGACTGAAATCATTTAAGATTCCAAGTATCATGGAAACAGTGATAATAATCCCTAAAGGATTCAATCAGTTGGCCTGAGGCCCAATCACGACAATTAATCCATTTCTATAAGGATATCAACTAAGCTTCAATCAATTAGATAGTTATTTAATTAAGCGGGACGGAACAAGTCACAATCCCCAACGGTGCTCTATCCCACACCCGTTATCCGGCATGCAAGTCACCTTAATACAGCACTATGATGTGCAAATCCGGGGTTTCAAACACTCAGGATATTACTCACCTCGAACCGGCGAAATCTCTAGCCCGCGATGCCTTTTCCCCTCAAATTGGCCTCCACGCGCGTCGAATCTAACCAAAATCAGAGTGAATATATTACAATATGCCAAGGGGACAATACCCAATCGAAAACAACCGAAATGTAGCAAAATCTCGAAACTAACAAAACCTGAGCCCAGGGCCCGCTTCTCAAAAAATTACAAAACTCACATTACCGGATTTCTCGTCTCGCCACGAGTCCGTACATATTAAATTCACAAGAATCGGAGTCCATTTGACCCCTCAAATCACAAATTCACATTCAAAAACCCAAGCCCTAGTTCTTCACTTTTTTTAACCAAATTTCCATGAATTTAAATGTTGAAATCATAATTAGATGATGTTTCTAGGCCATGGGACTTACCTCCAATTGATTCCCAGTCAAAACCCTCTTCAATGGCTCCCAAAAAGCTCCCAAGATGCTCAACAATGGAGGAAAATAACCCCCAAGTCGCGGATGAAATGACATTTTAAGCCCTTCTGCCCAGGTCGATTTTTGCTTCTGCGGATCCAATACTGCTTTTGCGACTTCTGCTTATGCGGTCAACGTCCGCTTTTGCAGACCTTTAACTTGAGGCAACTATCCGCTTCTGCGGCCACACAACCACTTCTGCGGTTACCGCTCTTGCGATCACTTTCCGCTTCTGCGGACTTTCATTTAAGGGGCATGACCGCTTCTGCGGTCCAAAACTCGCACCCGCGATACCACTCTTGCGGTCAAGGCTTCCGCTTATGCGGAACCAGCCTTGAGCTCGAATTACGCTTTTGCGCCTGCCCATCCGCTTCCGCGATACCGCACCTGCGGTCCCAAAACCGCAGGTGCGAAAACACCAGATACCAGCAACCTTTATTTGATTGCTTTTGGTGACTGTAATGACCCGACCTGTCATTTTGAGTACCAGCGCTCCATTCAGCAGTCGGAGTCCATGAACAGCTTAATTTCGGGTATTATGACTTGTTCGCATGGTCGAAATTTAAATTCAGGAAGATCGGAGTTAAATTTAAATGAAAATTCTCATTTGAGAAGCTTAAAGTTGAAAGAATGAACTAAGATTGGATTTTTGAGTAAACGACCTCGAAATCAGGTTCTGAAGGTTCCAGCAGGTTCGTATGATGATTTTAGACTTGGGAGTATGCCCGGTTCTTGTTTTGGATAACCCGGGAGCGTTTTGGCGCCTATTGTGGAAGTTAGCATTTTAGAAGAAATTTCATAATTTTGGCTTGAAGAGCATTTCAGTGTTTTCAAGGTCCGCTTGGGATACCAAGGCTGAGAATAGCTCCGTATGGTGATTCTGGACTTGGGGGCGCGATCGAAAGTGAAATCGGAGGTCAGTAGGTCATTGTGGAGCCATTTGGCTAAAGATAGAAATTTGAAGGTTTTTGAGAAGTTTGACCAGAGGTTGACTTTTTTATATCAGGGTCGGAATCCAATTCCGAAAGTTGGAGTAGGTTCGTAATGTCAAATATGACTTGTGTGTAAAATTTGAGGTCAATCGGACGTGATTTGATAGGTTTAAACATCGGAAATAGGAGTTGGGAATTTTAAAGTTCATAAAGATTGAATTGGAGCGTAATCCGTGATTTTCGTATCGTTTGATGTGATTTGATGCCTCGAGCAAGTCCGTAATGTGTTTTTGGACTGGTTGGTGTGATTGGTTGGGGTCCCGGGGGGCCTCGGGTGAATTCCGGGTGGTTAACGGATCAAAAACGTGGGATTTTTGAAGAGCAAAGGCTGCTAGTATCTGGTATTATCGCTTCTATGGAAATGGGACCGCAGAAGCGGCCCCGTAGAAGCGGAGATGAAGTCGCAGAAGTGGATGAGGGCGAGGGCAGCCAGGACCACAGAAGCGGCCCTTATTCCGCTGAAGCGGAGCCGCAGGAGCGTATATGGAACCGCAGAAGCGGAGGAGAAGGCTTTGGGGAGGACCGCAGATGCTGTAAAGTTTCCGCAGAAGTGGAACCGCATCTGCGGTCGTGCGATCGCAGAAGCGAAAAGGTGGGGCATGAGGGGAAGCCGCAGAAGCGGCCATCAACCACAAAAGAGGTATTCGCATAAGCGAAAATAGCACCGCTGAAGCGAAAAGTGCTGAAGGCAGAAGGGTTATTTTAAAAGTCGGATTTTGTTAATTTCACTCATTTCTCCCACTTCATTTGGCGATTTTTGGAGGGTTCAAGAGAGGGCCTTCATCAACCATGCTAAGGTAAGTTTTTCCCACCCATTATGAGCTAAATATATCAATTATATACGGATTTAAGCATGGAAATTAGAGTAAAAATTGGGGTTTTAGTTGAAGACCTAGAAAATTTTAATCTTGGATTTTAGCTACGATTTTGAGTATGGAATTAAGAGAAAGTTATGTATTTGAGTCCCTAAGGTTATGGGTAACCCTTATCTTTGAAAAATTATGGATTTCGAGCATGTGGGCCCGAGGGCACTTTGGTCATTTCACTAAGTGGAGTTGGGAATCTATGTAATTTGAATTTCTAACAAGTATTTGAGCATGTTCTCATTAGTTTGTCGTTAATTGGCCAGTTTTGGTGCATTGTGCGTCGGTTCAAGCCTTTGGAAGAATATAGAATGCCGGTTATGAGTCTTCGGAGCGAGGTGAGTCTCCTTTCTAATCTTGTGAGGGGGAATTTACCACATAGGTGAAGTAAATGATTATGTGCTCCTATTTGCGGGGGCTACGTACGCACGAGGTGACAAGAGTCCGTGCGTAGCTACTATCATGCTATTGTCCGGGTAGTCTAGGACCCAAAGAGCATGTTATACATGGATTATAGCGAACTCATTTACGGTTTGAATTGCCTATATCAAATTAAATTAGTAAATGAATTTCTAAGGGATTAATCTTCATTTCTTAAAATCGTTAAAGGAGAATTGGTTTTATTTGAATAAATATTCCCCGATAAGCTCTTATTTGACTAATTGAGCATGTATTCTTATGTGCACCTGCGTCGCATGCATGATTCGCGGGCAGGGTATGTGTTTATTTTTGAAACGGGGCGAACGCCTCGGCATATTAAATAGATGCATCTATGGTACGGGCCGCTCGACCCTCGGCAGTGCACAATTTACATTTCTGTTGGAGCGGGCCGTCGACCTCGGCATGATTTGCGCATGTTTATCTGTTACTTGAAAATTATAAATGTGGAATTGGCCCTACGTGGCTTGATATAAACTGATAAGATAATAAAGAATAGACTTTAGAAGCCCTTGATTTATTCATGAAAGTGTTTACCTATTTTTTGGCTTCATAATCAGAACTTTTATACAAATCCATGATTATTCTCGCACTTATAGAATATTGCTTATTGACCTCTAGTGAGTGTCAGAGTTGGCCATCTCGTCTCTACCCCTTCAGGATTAGGTGGGATACTCACTGAGTACACGTTGATTATGTACGCATACTACACTTCTGTGCATTTTTGTTGCACAGGTATATATACACCTCTAGCAGCCTATTGGGTGTAGCAGCATGGATGACGCTGGGACTAGGTGAGCTGCATAATCGAGGCGACCGCAGCTAGAGTAGTTCCTTCCAATGTACTGTATTTACTTTCCGCCCATTGTATTCCGGGCGGATGTTGTATTTTATTTCTCTTATCAGTAGTCGCTCATGTACTTGTGACTCCGGGTTCTGGGATGGTTTGCAGTATTGTATTAATTGCTTAACCTTCAAATTTGATTCGAAAATATATTCTTTAAAATTTCTAAATAATGAAGGAAAAAATCCTGTATTTCAAAAGTGTTAAAACGAGACTAACTTAAAGTATTTGAGTTGGCCGGCCTGATAGAGGTGTCCGGCGCCACCACGACCCTTAGTGGATTTTGGGTCGTGACAACATGGTATCGGAGCACTAGGTTCCCGTCGGTCTCACGAGTCATGAGCAAGTCTAGTAGAGTCTCGCGGATCGGTAAGGAGACATCTGTACTTATCCTCGGGAGGCTACAGCACTGTTAGGAGTACTTCCCTTCTTGATTTCCTTATCATGCGGTTCTATTCCTTTGAGGCTTATGCCTTTGATTCCTTCCTACTCAATCTTACGCGACGCGAGCGCTTGCTAGAAATCGAGAACTTGAAGAATTGAAATGGCACTACAAATGTGGTGCGGGATGATTTTCCCGATATAGTTAATTGGACTATTATAGTCGCTTTATGGAAGGGTTTTCTATTGTTCAGCTCAGTAACAGAACTTCTAAGAGCCTTGAGGCTAGGCAAAGGTTTCCATGATGCTCATGAGCGATTTTCAGCAGTGTTGTTGTGATGGTAAGATGTTTGCCCACGTGTCGGGGCAGTGGATGAATTGAAGGGAGGTTTACTCAGCGTGTAATCAAGGGATTCAGTATTTTATTTTCGGCAAGGGAAAAGGCATTCGGATTAAGAATGGTCAGATATGGGCTAGTGAAAGTAATGAGACTTGGCATTTGCAAGCGTGGTGGAGCTTTTCTTCTATGATGGGGTGTCGTGGTCCTATTGGGATGTACCAAGTTTGTCAATGTTATAATCTGCTACAATTCGCCTTATGGCGGAATATTGTGAAATACTATTGAAGAGGCAACTATCAGATATCGCGGAATGCGGTGGTTCCGGACTGAATCAGTACTGCAAATGTTGATGGTTCGATAAAGATGACCTCTGGAAAGGCTTGAAGTTAGTAGCAACAGTGGATTCAAGTGCCACGAAGATAGATTTCACTTAAGGCAACAATTGAGTAGTAAAGTATGAGGAATGACATGTGGGAAGTGTCATGTAGCGTTTAAAACTTCTGGAAGACCAAGTATGAGGAGCAAGGTCGAGTATTTAATTAAAGAGATGAGTTCCGCCAACGTGGGAGAGTGGCGAGGGTTGCATATGGGCTTGGTAGTAGGGTGACTACGCGCCTTAAAGAGAGTTTGGATCGAATTGGGGATTTTAATGATTGGTGATTGAAGCCTGCGGGTATGATGTGAATTATGGGCTATGATACGGCAGAAGATTGATATGGCGGAAAGGAGCTACTTGAAATGGAGGAGGGTGTAGCATAACCCTGAATTGGAAGAATGTTGTCGTGTATTTAATTGATGTTCGCGAGGAGCGAATGGACTTGTGCAACTAGAAGGTGAGCTCGGACTCAAGATGGGCTATTGGTGTCATAGTAAATGTACCCCATGCAGCGTGGGAAGATATCGAGAGGTGATTCCCCTAGGTGGGTTATTCCCCATGAGCAGATTAGCGGTCGTGTGGTTGGCGAAGCTTCTGCAAGGAATTATATGGGTTTTCCAAAAAAGAGGTCGGTCGTGCGAATGTGGATGATGATTCAGAACATGAAAGATGGGGATTTACAGGAAGATTCCGAGAAATTGCGGCGGATAATTTCGTAAGGTTATGTCAACAAGAGATAAAGGATTATGGTAAGTTCTAGAGTTGTGTAATAATGGCTTCAAGCTAAGTGGGAGAGTCCCACCGCCTAAGATTGGGTTGCATGGTTAATTGCTTGCAAGGTCTCTGTTTATCTGCATATCGATGGGTTGTTTTAGCTACAGGAAAAGACTATAAGTGGTAATTTGAGCGAATGAATTTTTGGAGGCATGCGATGGTTGGCCTTATTGGCTCATGTTCGGATTTGGAAAAAGGTTCAAGACTTATGCCTGGTATAGATACAGGTTTCAGAGAGAGTGATTTCGCCGGGTGCTTCGCCGAGAGAGTATCCCTGTGTTATAAGATTTATGGAGTGAATTATATTCGGGACCAAGTCAGAGCGGGTGGCTCTCAATAATGGTCCTAGTGGATTCAGAAGGTAGGTGTGGTGCTCAATGATTTCGAGCCTATAAGAACAATTAAGAATCAAACTTGGAAAGCAGCTTATGAGAAGTGGCACAGAATGTTCTGTGATGGTTGGCTTGTGATGTAGAAAATGGGAAGTATGAAATGGTCCGTAGGGGATGAGACAGCATGGTCTCGCGATTCAAGGTCACTCGGGATGAGTGTAGATGGAGTATGTTATGTGAAGAAGAGAGTCGGTATTATTTCCAAAGCACTCAAGGATAAATTGGAAGAAAAGGGATTGATTAGCCACAGTCGACTTTGTGCATATTGGGATTTGAGATCAGTTCATTCAGCGTGATGAAGTTGTGTGTATAATTTGTGGCGGAACGAGTGAGGTTTGCCGGTCGCCGTAACGGGTGTTATTCAGAAGCCTTCTATTGTTATGGCTTGTTATATGGGAAACAGATTCCAGAAAGGGTTATGGTGGCTTGGACCACTACTTGCAGATTTGCATATTCTACGGTTATGGGAAATTTACCTATGTGTTGCTATGGTTCCCGTGAAGTGAGTAAAGTGCAAAGCTCTTATATGATAAAGTGTAAAATATCAACGGTTTCGGGGTTATGATGAAAATCGTGTTCTATCGTATGTTGTCACATTGGGTACAGTGAGTAGCATGGAAATTCGAAGTAAAGATCAATGTTGCAGCTTGGGCTGGCAATGATATCACAGGCTCGGATGAGCAAGGAAGTGGTTGAATGATTAAAGTAAATTGGTATTGTCTTCAGCGCCACCTGAGGTCGATGTGTTGTGAAAAAGACTTTGCCTCCTGGTAAGGATTCTTGATCGCTTTTCAGCGTTAGTGTATCCGAAGCTTTAAAGGTATGGACTCGATACTTATTTCAGAAGATTGTGGGAACGTGTCCCACGGGAAGATTGTGTAAGTGTGACATGTAGTCGCTTGATTGACTAAAGATTTAAGCAAGTATGAGGATTGTGATAATAACATTTGTTTGAGAAATTATGCCTAGAGGGCACTTTGTTTACTAGGTTATGAACTGAGGAGGTTGCTCCGGTTATAATGGTTGTTCTTATATGTTACGAGGCAAAAGGGAGTTACTATGGACCTTTGAAAATTATTAGGCAAGTGGGTGCAATCAGAATTAGGCTTGAGATCAATGGATTGATTTATATATGTGAACAGGGCTTTATATCATGCCAGTTGTGTATGTTTCAGCGAGCGTTACTCATAAAGAGACAGTCGGGGTGTTATTTTGTCATCAGCTATTCCAGGTAATGATGTAATGCACCGTATGAGTTGTGAGACGGCTTGGTAAATTTTTATGTGTTGAGGTTCTGTGTGGCGATGATGTTATATGAGCCAAATGGCTCTCGAGATTCAGATTGTATATCGTACATCAGTTATGCTTGAGTTTTGTAGCCTATAGCGCTATATATTTCCTCAGGGATGGTGTTATGCACTTAGCGTGCTTGCGATCGAAATTTGATGTTTTGTTGTAATGAGCAAATTAGATCGATGTGTATCTCCTTATGTGAGTTCTACGTGTGGATCGGGTGGCACGCCGCCATGGTTATATTGTGAGGATCGGGTGGCACGCCGCCATGGTTATATTGTGAGGATCGGATGGCACGCCGCAATGGTTATGCTGTGTGGATCGGGTTGCACGCCGCAACAGTGTGACGATAAGTGTAGTTTTCTATATGCCAATTGTGTATGTCCTACTTCCTATTTTCTAAGGAAAGTCCGTATTAGTGCGGGGGTTAGTTAATTCCTTCCAGAGTTTGATTTCCTGTTGGTGTTGTGTTCGGATTGGTGGCCTATTGGCACATTGTGGCGTTATATGAGATTGTGATCGCATTCAGAGTGGCTTATTGCCTGAGCAGTTCGTACTGGGTGAGACGAGATTATTGGACTTAGGACCAATGCAATTGGATTATGTGAAGTGAATTAAGGAGCTAAGACCATTATATGGTTCAGAAAGAGGCAATGACTCATGTCAGGGGATAGACCCAATGATTTGTTGATTCAACAGTTGGTTATGAATTTCGGCATCCTCCCCTCCATCGTGTCGGTGTTGTAAAGGTTAGAGCAAGACCCGTGTAGGTCAGGAGGTGCAATCGGAGCATCGGATTCGTGGAATTTCGATTAATTCAAACAAAAATATTATTGTGGTCCTATGGGTAAAGTGATGCAAAGTGTGAATTCAGCAGAGTTATGCAGTCATGTTTGAGTACAGCGTACAGTGATTGATACGGCGATCTTATGTTGGAAATAGGCCTGGCATAGAATTCCGGATGTTGGAATTGGGCTCTAAGTCTTATTTGTTTGAATAAAAGGGAATATCTTCAGAATTTATCGAGCCAATGGGCTCAACTAAGTTGTGGCTGCACGGGAAGGTGAACGAGGTGCTAAGCAGTGATTTCAGGCTACTTCAATATAGTTCTCAGCACGTTTGAGGACGAAAGTATGTTTAAGTGGGAGAGAATGTAACGACTCGATCGGTCGTTTTGAGTACCAGCGTTCCATTCAGTAGTCGGAGACCATGAACAGCTTCATTTCGGGTATTATGACTTGTTCGCATGGTCGGAATTTAAATTCAGGAAGATCGAAGTTAAATTTAAATGAAAATTCTCATTTGAGAAGCTTAAAGTTGAAAGAATGAACTAGGATTGGATTTTTGAGTAAACGACCTCAGAATCAGGATTTGAAGGTTCCAGCAGGTTCGTACGATGATTTCGGACTTGGGCGTATGCCCGATTTGGGTTATATAACCCGGGAGCGTTTTGGCTCCTATTGTGGAAGTTAGCATTTTAGAAGAAATTTCATAAGTTTGGCTTGAAGAGCATTTCAGTGTTATCGATGTCCATTTGGGATTCCGAGACTGAGAATAGCTCCGTATGGTGATTCTGGACTTGGGGGCGCGATCGGAAGTGAAATCGGAGGTCCGTAGGTCATTGTGGAGCCATTTGGCTAAAGATAGAAATTTGAAGGTTTTTGAGAAGTTTGACCGGAGGTTGACTTTTTGATATCAGGATTGGAATCAAATTCCGAAAGTTGGAGTAGGTCCGTAATGTCAAATATGACTTGTGTGCAAAATTTGAGGTCAATCGGACGTGATTTGATAGGTTTAAACATCGGAAATAGGAGTTGGGAAGTTTAAAGTTCATAAAGATTGAATTGGAGCGTAATCCGTGATTTTTGTGTTGTTTGATATGATTTGAGGCCTCGAGCAAGTCCGTAATGTGTTTTTGGACTGGTTGGTGTGATTGGTTGGGGTCCCGGAGGGCCTCGGGTGAATTCCGGGTGGTTAACGAATCAAAAAAATGGGATTTTTGAAGAGCAAAGGCTGTTGGTATCTGGTATTACCGCTTCAGCGGAAATGGGACCGCAGAAGCGGCCCCGCAGAAGCGGAGATGAAGTCGCAGAAGTGGACGAGGGCGAGGGCAGCCAGGACCGTAGAATCGTCCAATATTCCGCTGAAGCGGAGCCGCAGGAGCATATATGGAACCGCAGAAGCTGAGGAGAAGGATTTGGGGAGGACCGCAGATGCGGTAAAGTTTCCGCAGAAGCGGAACCGCATATGCGGTAGTGCGATCGCAAAAGCGAAAAGGTGGGGCATGAGGGGAAGCCACAGAAGCGGCCATCAACCACAAAAGTGGTATTCGCATAAGCGAAAATAGCACCACTGAAGCGAAAAGTGCTGAAGGCAGAAGGGTTATTTGAAAAGTCGGATTTTGATCATTTCACTCATTTCTCCCACTTCATTTGGCGATTTTTGGAGGGTTCAAGAGAGGGTCTTCATCAACCATGCTAAGGTAAGTTTTTTTCACCCATTATGAGCTAAATATATCAATTATATACGGATTTAAGCATGGAAATTAGAGTAAAAATTGGGGTTTTGGTTGAAGACCTAGAAAATTTTAATATTGGATTTTAGCCACTATTTTGAGTATGGAATTAAGAGAAAGTTATGTATTTGAGTCCCTAAGGTTATGGGTAACCCTTATCTTTGAAAAATTATGGATTTCGGGCATGTGGGCCCGAGGGCACTTTGGTCATTTCACTAAGCAGAGTTGGGAATCTATGTAATTTGAATTTCTAACAAGTATTTGAGCATGTTCTCATTAGTTTGTCATTAATTGGCCAGTTTTGGTGCATCGTGCGTCGGTTCAAGCCTTCGGAAGAATGTAGAATGACGGTTATGAGTCTTCGGAGCGAGGTGAGCCTCCTTTCTAATTTTGTGAGGGGGAATTTACCCCATAGGTGAAATAAATGATTATGTGCTCCTATTTGTGGGGGCTACGTACGCACGAGGTGACGATAGTCCGTGCATAGCTACTATCATGCTATTGTCCGGGTAGTCTAGGATCCAAAGAGCATGTTATACATGGATTATAGCGAACTCATTTACGGTTTGAATTTCCTAAATCACATTAAATTAGTAAATAAATTTCAAAGGGATTAAGCTTCATTTCTGAAAATCGTTAAAGGAGAATTGATTTTATTTGAATAAATATTCCCTGATAAGCTCTTATTTGACTAATTGAGCATGTATTCTTATGTGTACCTGCGTCGCATGTATGATTCGCGGGCAGGATATGTGTTTATTTCTGAAACGGGGTGTACGCCTCGGCAGATTAAATAGATGCATCTATGGTACGGGCCGCTCGACCCTCGGCAGTGCACAATTTACATTTCTGTTGGAGCGGGCCGTCGACCTCGGCATGATTTGCGCATGTTTATTTGTTACTTGAAAATTGTAAATATGGAATTGGCCCTACGTGGCTTGATATAAACTGATAAGATAATAAAGAACAGACTTTAGAAGCCCTTGATTTATTGTTGAAGGTGTTTACCTGTTTTTCTGGCTTCACAATCAGAACTTCTATACAAATCCATGATTATCCTCGCACTTATAGAATATTGCTAATTGACCTCTAGTGAGTGTCGGAGTTGGCCATCTCGTCTCTACCCCTTCGGGATTAGATGGGATACTCATTGAGTACACGTTGAATACGTACTCATACTACACTTCTGTGCATTTTTGTTGCACAGGTATATATATACCTCTAGTAGCCTATTGGGTGTAGCAGCATGGATGACGTTGGGACTAGGTGAGCTGCATCATTGAGGTGACCGCAGCTAGAGTAGTTCATTCCAATATACTGTATTTACTTTTCGCCCACTGTATTTCGGGCGGATATTGTATTTTATTTCTCTTATCAGTAGTCGCTCATGTACTTGTAACATCGGGTTCTGGGATGGTTTGGAGTATTGTGTTAATTACTTAACCTTCAAATTTGATTCGAAAATATATTCTTTAAAATTTCTAAATAATAAAGGAAAAAATCTTGTATTTCAAAAGTGTTAAAACGAGACTAACTTAAAGTATTTGAGTTGGCTGGCCTGACAGAGGTGTCCGGCGCCACCATGACCCTTAGTGAATTTTGGGTCGTGACAATGAGAATGAAAGTAAAAGCACGAAGGTTGATGTCGTGCAACTGTTAAATTTTTCTGCTCTCATTAATTATTGTTATTGCACGGCTTGTTGCTTAATTTGCTGACTTTGTATCCGGACTGTACTCCCCCCCTAGTATGCTCCCCTCCCTCTTAATTGTTTAATTTCTGTATTCTTTCCTTTTATGGCGCATATATATATATATATATATATATATATATATATATATATATAT
>MU755213.1:19047-33732 GCA_026770625.1 Nicotiana glauca
GTAATTATGTGAGAGAAAATATAAAAAGGGAGAGAGAAAAATAATAGTTAGCATATATGGTGCCTTAATTGTAGGATGTAACTATATTTAGATTTTTTGCTATAAAGGATAAAAGGTAGTTATAGGATGTAATATTTTAAAATGGTATTTATTATTGATAAATAGGGTACTAAGGTTTTCTATAGAGTGTAAAAATTCATTTAATTAAAGACTGGCCCAACTCAGATTTTCCTTCTCTTTATTAATTTCTTTCAAATTTCTTTTCCTTTTTTCCAAAACTAAAACTAAAATCCTAAATTAAATTATAAAACAAAATTAGCCAATCAAAAATACTAATTAACTCTAAATAATAATTATCATAAATAATTAAATACCAAATTAAAAGAAAATGACACAATTTGACATTAAACACTAAAAAATATAAAAATATGTCCTTTTTTTGTGAATTTTTCATTTTTGTAAAATAACAATTTACTTAATTAATCTAAAAATGTAAAATCGAATCCTAAATGCAAATGCAACATATTTTTGTATTTTTTTATTAATTTTTAAAAAATAAACATGCACATACAAATGCAAACAATAACAGAAAATATAATGACAAATCCACAAAATTGCACACAAAGAAAAATTTATTTTATTTTGAGTTCTTTGGGAGTAATTCATGTGAGGCAAAAATCACGTGCTCACAGCTGCCCCTCTTTGCCCTCAAACACGAAGAGTTTTCATCCAAAGACAAAGTGAGCGGATACAAGCAATTTTTGCCCATTTGAATACTCCGTGTGAAGTAATTTTTTTTTAAAAGATTTAACCGAATTTTTGCTTTAAAAGTATCCTACATATCATTGGTTATAAAGGAATCAGGTCAATGTAGTTCAAGAATTTTGGTAGTTGGGACTACCATGAAGCTGTGGCTTCACTATTACTGCTACTGTTGCTGACCTCCTTATTACACCAAAATGAAAAGTAAAAAGCTACGCTAGCTAAACTCATCAACTGCGAGTTACAAGATTCCTATCTATAAATCTTTTGGAGCTTGATCTTGAGACTTGGGAAGTTCTTGCGGCAGACTCCGACCTGAATCTCGATGCTCGTCAGATGGCTAGTTCTTTCTTTATCTTTGGATCAAGGCGGGACTTGGAAAGCTTGTGACTTCAATCAAATTTTGAGTAGTCCACGTCTTTCTCTACTTCAGCATTCTAACTTCACTTTTTTGTTCTTTTGTTCTTTTCTTCTTTTCTTTATTCTGGATTGGGACTCATTCTTTTGGTCATCCCGAATCCTGTACCTCAAGGTAAAACCTACTCAGACACCAAAACAAACAAACGAACGAAATTTTTCTGCCCCAGTTTTCACTAGGAAAATTTTGTGAGTTATTTGCACCAAAAATCTAAGCTATTTCTTTATTGAAAGCAATAAAAATCGGGATTGTGTATCCTTGGGAACAGGGAGTGAAGCCCTAAATTGGGAGGATTACCAGGTTATGCCGGAAAGATGACCGGGTTATGCCGAAAAAGAAAAAGGGTCCTCGGATTATGCCCGGGAAGAGAAAAAGGGTCCCTGAGTTATGTCATGGAGGTCCACGGATTATGCCGGGATAAAAGAAAAAAGGTCCTTGGATTATGCCAAGGAGATTCGGCGGTTATGCCGGGATAAAAGAAAAAGGTCCTTGGATTATGCTAAGAAGGTCCACGGGTTATGCCGGGATAAAAGAAAAAAGTCCTTGGGTTATGCCAAGGAGGTCCACGGGTATGTCGGAATAAAAGAAAAAGGTCCTTGGGTTATGCCAAGAAGGATCCGCGGGTTATGCCGGGATAAAAGAAAAAATATCATTGGGTTATGCCAAGGAGATCCCCGGGTTATGCCGGGATAAAAGAAAAAGGTCCTTGGGTTATGCCAAGGAGCGGGTTATGCCGGGATTAAAAAAAAGGTCCTTGGCTTATGCCAAGGAGGTTCCGCGGGATAAAAAAAAGGTCCTTGGGTTATGCCAAGGAGGTTCACGGGTTATGCCGTCACTACAAAAAAAATTAGAATTAGCTACGAACGTCGTCACTAATCTGTTGCTAAAATGCTCGTTGCTAGCAGAATCTTTTGATAATCCGTCGCTAATTCATCGCTAAATGAGATTAGCGATGGTTTTTTTTATTTAGCTACAGATTTTGTTCGTCGCTAAACCCTGAATTTTTTAGTAGTGCGTGATAAAAGAAAAAGGTCATTGGGTTATGCCAAGGAGGATCCGCGGGTTATGCCGGGATAAAAGAAAAAGTGTCCTTGGGTTATGCCAAGGAGATCCGCAGGTTATGCCGTGACAAAAGAAAAAGGTCCTTGGATTATGCCAAGGAGGTTCACGGGTCATCCCGTGATAAAAGAAAAAGGTCCTGGGTTATGCCAAGGAGGATCCGCGGGTTATACCGGGATAAGATAAAAAAGGTCCTTGGGTTATGCCAAGGAGATCCACGGGTTATGCCGGGATAAAAGAAAAAGGTCCTTAGGTTATGCCAAGGAGGTTCACGGGTTATGCCATGATAAAACAAAAAGGTTCATTTGGGTTATGTCAGGGATCAACTAGGGAGTGGAACCCTATAATGGAAAAGACTACCAGGTTATGCTGGCAGCGACTAGGAAATGGGATCCTATGTTGAAAAGGATGCAGCTAGAAATTGGAGGCCCTATGCTACCATGATTTAATTTTTTTTTTTTTAGTTTAAGAAAATGAGTAAAATGCAGGAAAGAATTTGAAGGAGACTTCCCTTTTGGATTTGATTCTTGCTGCAGGGCTATTCCTAACCCTTGCGCATTTCTTTTTGGTTGCACCTGCTTTTTGCATGGTTGCTTTTGACTGCACCTGTTTTAATATTTCAAACAAAGAACAATTGTTAGTTTGAAATGGTGGTTGGTTTTGTGGCCTTGATTGTTTTTGATCATTTGATCTCGGCCCGACTCTTTTGGAGATAACCTCTGCTGTTGGGTGGCTTTTCTGAAGATTGATCTCTCTCCTAAGACCGAGGAACTCAATTTTCCAAATCTTCTAGACGACGGTTCGATCGTGTGGGGCTTTTAACCCTTTCACCTTATTCTGCCTCTAGAGGCTTTTGACTTTGGATTCCTTTTCATTTTCAATAATTCTGATTTTGGAGCATGGGCCATCATAGCCAGTCGGGATTGACTTGACGCACCTGCTGAGGCTGGGTACTTTTCTTTGGACTTGGCTTGTATTAGACAGAACCCTGTAACACTAATCTTGCCATCTTTTCTTTGTATCAGTTTCAGAACAGAGTTAGACCGAAAGGGATTCAAAGAGAAGTAAACAAAGGACAAGAAAGTGAATTTAATGAGAAGTGTTCCTTTCGGAGAAGGAAGAAGGACTTATCTAGAGTGCATGCAAACTTCAATAGACATGACATGCTTCTTGGACTGGATGCCTGATCTGCACAACTATCTAACTTCTCGTAAACTCATTACGACCCGTGTTTTAAAACTGAGAAACCTTGCCAGGACTCTTTCAGTACCTAATGTATAATATTGTTTATATATTTAAATGATAAAAGAGTCCCAAGTAAGAGGATAAAGCGTAAAAATACATTAAATTTCAAGAATAAAAAATTATAATTCTCAATGACTATTAAAAGGAAAATATTCAAGACATTAAGTCAGTTGGTAAACTAATAAAAAATCACGTGACAGTATAACAATATTAAATAATGAGCAATACAATAACTATTAGCAAAGAACAAAAAGAAAAAAAAAATATATAGAAGGATAAGACATTTGAACTTGAGATGTAAAATAAAATCTTAGTAAGAATTTTGTTAAAATAATATGATTTAATATGGTCAAATAAGATAGATCACAACGTAACATATTTAGTAGTCTTTAATATTGATCGCGTGACGAAATGCAAGTAATAAAATCAAGAGTTTATATTGTTACAAATTTAAAAAAAAAATAGCTTATCCACTACGAGATTTGAAAAATAATTTCATGTCCTCTTCTTTCTTAATATCTAATAATTATCTATAATTTTATATGAAAGTTTAATTACTAAGGTTATTTGCACATAACCTAAATTATACAAATCATAATTTGACATAGTTTGTATCCTCTCATCTCGCGGATATTAATACTAATATATTACATATGGAGTTAAAGGTCACCCTCGTCCCACCATAAAAAGCAATATTTGACCTGGGGAGAAAACGTTAATTTGCTTTACTCCTTTTTTGTGGATTACACTTTTGTGCTTCTCTATTACAAAAAAGAGAATTTTAAAATACCCTTAACAAAATATAATATATATCAAAATAATCCTTAAACCTAATACGTAGGATATTAATTTATAATTATTTCTTCTTATTTTTAGGAAAACTTTCTAATATATATTGACTTTATGGGTGAATGTTTTTATATTTGTCGAAGGAATTTTAATATATTTAACTTATATTAAAAGAATTAAGTAATTTTTAATTTTATTTTTATATTTTACTTAAATAAAATAATCTATTTTAATTATTGCATGTAATAACAAAATTTAAGATTATTTATTTACTTATAATATTAATTATTAAGTAAATCTATTCATGTCCTTGTTCGTAATTTAACACTTAAAATCACTTTCTAAAAAGTTTAGCCAAATCCAAATTATTTCTTACTGATTAGCCAAATACAAATAGGTTATCTCCAAAAGTATTTTTTTGTAAACCACTACTCAAAATAAGCTCCGGCTTGGCCAAACAAGATATATATCTTGTTTGATGTGATTGACTGAAAGGCACAATGCTAACAAATAATTGGACCTAGAAGATTTAAGTATCTTTAAACATGGACCTTATTTTTACTTTCTTTGCTGCATCGTGAAAGCACTAGAAACATAAAGTTGAGAGATGATAAAATATTATAGTAACGAGATGGAAATCATTATTTGTAGGTAGGAAGTAAGTGGGAAGCTTAAGTGTAAGCTTAGTGTTTCACTTAGTCGGGTTCGGGAAGGATAGTATGAATGCAGACCTTACTCCTACTCTGGGATAGAGAGACTGTTTCCAAATAAAAACCTGACATCCTTCCCTCCAAGAACTTTCCACCTTGCTCTTGGGGAGACTCGAACTCGCAACATCTTGGTAAGAAGTGAAAGTTGCTTACTTACGTTGTTCTTAGTTGGTCGTAACAATACTTGAAAATAAGCTTACTTTTTTGCTCTCTTTTAATTAATTTATAAATGTAAAAGCAAGCACACAATAAAGGACACTCCTTTCTTGATGAATTTTTTTGTTAATATTGTCCTTTAACTTTAAGGGTAGATCTATTTTGGTCCCTTAAATATAATCGTGAACATATTTAGTCTCTTAAATATGTTAAAGTGGAACACCATTAGTCTTACTGACACAATGTGTTCAAAAACTAACAATTATCTAGTGTTACTCATGTGACATTGTAAGAAGAAGATCAAGAGTATAAGAAAAAAGTCGTTCCCATTTCGGGGTTAGTTTCAGTACTCACCGTCTTTATAATTTACTTATCAAAAATATTTTATAAACCAACACTCACTAATAGTACATAGCTGATAAATTTAAGATTTTAACATTGAAACTTTTACTTTTAAAATTTTCAGTTGATTTATCCAAAAGTAAAGTTAAAATTTAAAAAAAATAGAGCTGCTAAGATCACGTCTATGCATATTATTGAAGCAACAAATAACCAGGTTGTATTATCAATCTTATCCCGCGCTATAAACTATTTATATCTGGTAGTCAAAAAAGTATATAAAATTTATTTAATTTATGTATATTAACATATATTTTCTATTATATAGAAGGGGGAAGATGAGGTCGACCAAGGGCGTCATGGTCATTTCAAAGATATGGCTGCATTCTTTGCTTGTATAATAGGTTCAAAAACTTGGTTGTGGGTTCCAAATTACGAAAAAACCAAAAGTAACATAGCCATGTGGTGTTGAATCCTTCCGTGGATCCCAATTCCCATTCAACCCTCCTTATCTTCTTTAAATGCATCTACTTGATTACTTTGCAATTTGTTTGAAAGCAGACTACTACTCACTTTTACTGTTTAAATATATATTTTTAATAAGAACTTTAAACTAGAAAAGTTATCTTTTTGATAATTTTATAATTCAAACGCTCATTCAATAAAAAAATATACTAAAGGTGGGTACTTCGTGTGTTTTCAATAAGAATTCAATTTTATATAATTTTTAAAATACATAAATATACAATTAACTATTTTTAAAAAGGCTCAACAAATAATTATGGTGAAGAAAGTTGTATTACTCCCTAAAGAATATCTCAATCGAATCAAATAAAACTGAAAAAATTGTAATGCTTCAATTTAACGTCAATTTGATTAGTATTTAAAGTGACCGAGAAATTAATTTATTTTTAATAAATTATTCTGATATGTCATTATTAAAATAGAATAAAATATATTTTCTTGTTAAAAAATTATTAATAATTAAAAATTACGATTATTATTTTAATGAACCAAAAGAAAAAAAGCCTTTTTGTTAACTATTTGGGAATAAAATTAATATGTTTATTATTCACATTGAGATTAGTATAAAATACTAAAGAGTAAAATTATATATTATTCAATTTAAATGATGAGAAAATATATCACGACTTATTTCTCAACTCACTTTTTATTTATTTTTTATAATTAATTTTAAGTTTAATGTGTGCAGAATTTCTTTTTTTAAAATAAAAAGTATAGAACCTACGTAGGAATACTTTAAATTGTACTTGATTATATAATCTCTATATAATAGGATATCAGACTTCCACAAGTATTACAAAGTGATTTGTATAGTAATATAATTTTTAAAAATTTAAAATGCACATAATAAAAAAAAAAATAACAATACATATAATTACATTTCTATACGTTCTTACACAAAAGTTGGTTTAATTTCTTCTTTTCCTAAAGGCAAACAAAGTGTGTAATAAAGTAATGGACGAAGATATATTTTTTTTTTAAAAAGAACAAGCAACGATTGGGCCCGTACATTGAACGGTACATCATCTAGTCATCATCAGGAATATAAATGCTAACTTGCGCCTATTAGTAGCCCCAGGAAAAAACAGATAGACAAAAAGGGTGCGTACTGCGCAAACTGGCCACTATAGCGTTCAGGCGTCTGCTGCATGCTAGTACTACTCCCTATTTACTACCCGCGGTCTTTTCCAATTCTTTCTCAATCATTTTCTCCCAAAACCTTCTCAATTAGAATTTCTTCTTTCTGAAACCCTTGCAGAATCCATTTTCTGCAAATCACCTTTTGAAGATGCAGGCAAACAAAAAGTAAGTCACTAAATCAATTGTATATGAATTTAAGCATGGAAATTAGAGTAAAAATTGGGGTTTTGGTTGAAGACCTAGAAAATTTTAATCTTGGATTTTAGCCACGATTTTGAGTATGGAATTAAGAAAGAATTATGTATTTGAGTCTCTAAGGTTATGGGTAACCCTTATCTTCGAAAAATTATGGATTTCGGGCATGTGGGCCCGAGGGCACTTCGGTCATTTCACTAAGCGGAGTTGGGAATCTATGTAATTTGTATTTCTAACAAGTATTTGAGCATGTTCTTATTAGTTTGTCGTTAATTGGACAATTTTGGTGCATTGTGCGTCGGTTCAATCCTTCGGAAGAATGTAGAATGCCGGTTATGAGTCTTCGGAGCGAGGTGAGTCTCCTTTCTAATCTTGTGAGGGAGAATTTACCCCATAGGTGAAATAAATAATTATGTGCTCCTATTTGTGGGGGCTACGTACGCACGAGGTGACGAGAGTCCGCGCATAGCTACTATCATGCTATTGTCCGGGTAGTCTAGGACCCAAAGAGCATGTTATACATGGATTATAGCGAACTCATTTACGGTTTGAATTTCCTAAATCACATTAAATTAGGAAATGAATTTCAAAGGGATTAAGCTTCATTTCTTAAAATCGTTAAAGTAGAATTGGTTTTATTTGAATAAATATTCCCTGATAAGCTCTTATTTGACTAATTGAGCATGTATTCTTATGTGTGCCTGCGTCGCATGCATGATTCGCGGGCAGGGTATATGTTTATTTCTGGAACGAGGCGAACGCCTCGGCAGATTAAATAGATGCATCTATGGTACGGGCCGCTCGACCCTCGGCAGTGCACAATTTACATTTTTATTGGAGCGGGCCGTCGACCTCGGCATGATTTGCGCATGTTTATTTGTTACTTGAAAATTGTAAATGTGGAATTGGCCCTACGTGGCTTGATATAAACTGATAAGATAATAAAGAACAGACTTTAGAAGCCCTTTATTTATTGTTGAAGGTGTTTACCTGTTTTCTGGCTTCATAATCAGAACTTTTATACAAATCCATGATTATTCTCGCACTTATAGAATATTGCTTATTGACCAATAGTGAGTGTCGGAGTTGACCATCTTGTCTCTACCCCTTCGGGATTAGGCGGGATACTCAATGAGTACACGTTGATTACGTACTCATACTACACTTCTGTGCATTTTTGTTGCACAGGTATATATACACCTCTAGCAGCCTATTAGGTGTAGCAGCATGGATGACGTTGGGACTAGGTGAGCTGCATCATTGAGGCGACCGCAGCTAGAGTAGTTCCTTCCAATGTACTGTATTTACTTTTCGCCCACTGTATTCCGGGCGGATGTTGTATTTTATTTCTCTTATCAGTAGTCGTTCATGTACTTGTGACACCGGGTTCTGGGATGGTTTGGAGTATTGTATTAATTGCTTAACCTTCAAATTTGATTCGAAAATATATTCTTTAAAATTTCTAAATAATGAAGGAAAAAATCTTATATTTCAAAAGTGTTAAAACGAGACTAACTTAAGGTATTTGAGTTGGCTGGCCTGACAGAGGTGTCCGGCGCCACCACGACCCTTAGTGGATTTTGGGTCGTGGCAGTGAGAATGGGAGTAAAAGCATGAAGGTTGATGTCGTGCAACTGTTAAATTTTCCTGCTCTCATTAATTATTATTATTGCACGGCTTCTTGCTTAAATTGCTGACTTTATATCCGGACTGTACTTCCCCCTTAGTATGCTCCCCTCCCTCTTAATTGTTTAATTTCTGTATTCTTTCCTTTTATTGCATATATATATATTGAACTGCACAGGTTGGTTTGGTAGTCTTGTCTAGCCTCGTCACTACTTCGCCGGGGTTAGGGCAGGCACTTACCAGCACATGGGGTCGGTTGTGCTGATGCTACACTTCTGTGCTCTTTTGCACAGATCACGGTACCGGAGCAGCTTTTGGACCTCGGTAGTAGTTGATTGGGAGTTGACTTCAGTACAGGGACTTTCGAGGTAGCCTAGCTGTCGTCCGCAGGCCGGAGTCCCTTCTATGTTATTAGTTTGTTTTTCTTGTACCGAGACAAACATTGATGTACTTCTATTCAGACTTATTTTTAGCACTCTTTAGTAGTTCGTGAGTTAGTGACACCGGTTCTGGGTAGAGATGTTATTGAACCTCCGCGCTTATTTTCAGTTATATATGCTTTAAGACTTCCGCTTTTATGTTAATTGTCTCGTCTTTCCTTATATGGTTAATGTTGTTAAGAGAAGTGTTAAGCTAATTGGCTCGCCTAGCTCCTATTAGTAGGCACCATCACGACTCCCGATGGTGAAAAATTCGGGTCGTGACAGTTTGTTATAAATTATTTAGGTTTGTCTTATTTTTCTTGTCTATCTATATTATATTAAAAGGAGAATAGTTTATAATGTGGTTAAGCCAAGTGGCTTATTGAAAAAAAAGTCGCTTGGCACTTTTAAAACAAAATTTAAATCTATATCTATATTATATTAAAAGAAAATTAGTTTCCAATGTGGTTAAGCCAAGTGGCTTATTGAGAAAAAGCCACTTGATACTTTTAAAACAAAATTTAAATAGATTTTATCATAAAATCTAATATAGATTAACATGATTATGACAAAATCTAATCTAAACTAGTCAAGAAATGTTTCTATAATATAAGTTCTATTTAAGGAATATTCTCCCTTTAATTTTGGTCCAAGTGATAAACAAAATGAGAGAATTTGGACTGATTTTCCTTCATGATATATTTCCAACTCAAGGCTTAGTTTATGTGATATTATCCCTTTAATTTAGGTGCTTAACAAAATATTTGGGTTGACTTATATGATATATATGCAACGACATTATTTATTTATATTTATATTCTAAAACTTTATTTTTATAAGAGATGGTATTTTACAATGTGATTAAGCCGGGTAACATATTAAGAGTAAGACACATTGCAAAATTAGGACAAAATAAAAATTGCAATATTTTCTTTTGAATTAATAAATTATAGTTATATATCAATATCCATAGCAATATTCATATCTATATCAATAATTTTTAATACATAAAATAAGAGGATGGTTTGTAATGTGGTAAAACCATGTACCAAACTAATAAGAAGTCATTTGGCAATTTTAGGATAAAATTAATAATTACATAAAAAAAAAAAGAGGATAGTTTGTGTCACACCTCCTTTTCCTACACCCCGAAGGGTATAAGGGAGTTTTTCCACTTTAAGTGACATTATTTGAAATGAGATTATTTATTTATTTTTATTCAGAGTCGCCACTTGAAATATTTTAATTGGTGTCCCAAGTCACCAATTTATTTTAAATCCCAAATCGAGAAAGTTTTCGACTTTATTCAAAAGTCTACGAACCAAAAATTCTAGATAAGGAATTTTGTTAACCCGGAAGAAGGTGTTAGGCATTCCCGGGTTCCGTGGTTCTAGCACGGTCGCTTAGCAATTTATACTTGGCTTAATTGTTGAACTACTCGTTTTTAAGACCTATGTGAAATTATCTTTTACCGCTTTTAAATCACTTGATTATTCATAATTAAAAAATTGAGTTACGCGTACGTATACTCTTTTTCTTTGGCATATCAAAAATAATGTCACGCGAGCGTGTCCACAATTAATAACGCTTTATTTATTTTATTAAGGAAAGTTTGGTTGAAGTTGCGCGAATACATCCCTCAAGTTCTTTTTTAGAATTAAATTTGCAATTATATTACGCGAACATATACATAATCACAATACTAATTTAAATCGAGTCTAAAGCAAACTACGTTATTCTTGAATTATTATTATTCCTAAATTAGATAACCTCGTGGACAAATCAACCAACGATCTTCATGACTAATCAACCATTGATTGCGCTAATCTTCTTTTTCTCATTCTAAATTATCAGCAACAGTAGTAGTGGTATCAATTAGGTAAGTAATTAAGTATGAATATTATCCTTTTCTTTTTCTTGAGATCATACAAATATACATCCCCACATATGAATTATTACAATATAATAAACAAGTACGGATCAACATAATGCATATGCTTTTGTACCAAAGTCTTAACGTGAAAATGGAAAAGCAAGAAGCAAAAAAGCAACAAAAAAAAAAAGCAAAAAGGAAAAAGTAAAAAAGCAGAAAGCAAACTAGTTTTAATAATCTAATCTTTCTCACAAATTTCAATTTACAAATACATATCATTCTGTTGCTTACTCATTACCTCCGTATTTCCATCAAAATTAATCACACTTAGTCAAGATAAACTTACACTTTTCAAGAGCAAAATTAATTTGACAAAAACTAAATTCAATTTTCATTTTTTTTAGCACAAATTAAAATTAAATTTTTAGTACAAGCTAGTTTGTAAATAGTTTATTTCACATTCAGTTCTCAATATTCAACTTCCAAATTCGTGAGTTCCGAATAAGACAAGTGCAGTAAAATTAAGAACTCAACAAAATTTGCTCAAATAGTGACAGATTAGTCATTCAATTTAGCCAACCAGACCCAAACTTTAAACTCATCTCCACATTATCTTCCTCTCAGTATGCTTTAAATTAACGGGTGAGTTATTTTGTCAAACCTACCATGCGTCTTTTATATGCATACCTAAACTACAATTAACGAACTTGACTAAAAGGAACTAAAAAAAATATAATTTTTTTTTTATCATTCAAAACAGCAAAATAAGTAGAATCTAGTCACGACAGGATTAACTAAGTTTAAACCTACTAATCGATGGGCTAAGCGTAAAGGAATTAACATATGAATTTCGTAGAAGAATAAAGAAGATGGATTAAAATAGAAATCATTCAAGTTCATCGAGGTATGTACCTAAATGCTTGGACAACAGTACTCGAAAAAAAAGAAAAGAATCCAAATGAAAGCAAGAATGAAGGATGAAAATCAGCAGAAAATAGCACAGCAAACAACAGTCCAAAATTCAACAATAAATCAAATGAACCTTTCATTGTCATGTTTTTAACAGCCCCATAATACCATACAATCTTATTATTAAGACATAAAATATAGCTGAAACACGAACAACTAATATTATGCTCTTAAAAATTTTCTCCTTTTCATTTCGATCCTCGTATCCGACTTCACAATCTATAGGGCTTAAAAAGTGTACCTGAAGTAAGAGAAAAGCACAAACAATGAGAATTCAGTAGACAGCCACAGCAAACAGGACCAGCTAACCAATGAAAAAGTAGAATACTTTTAACAGCTCAAGACCTAACTTTCCAACCCCAATCAATTCATATTCACTCCCAGATGAACCAGAAAGTATTTCAGACTTTGAAAATTTCAGAAAATTAACAAGAGAATTCAACTGAACGGTAAATATCTAGACGTTTGTATTTTTAGCTCTTCAATTTCTTTAGAATTCTTAGCTCTCTCTTTCTCTCTTTGGACCTTCTCTTGTGCCCCCCTCTGTATCTATCTATAAACTCCTTGAATAGGCAATGGGGAATGCCCTTTGATTCACAAAATGGCCCTTCAACATTTAAAATTTTTAATCCACTCAACCCTTATTGAATTAAATTTTCCATTACTGAAATCTAAACTCTACCACTATAGAAGCTTCTTTAGTTGGTTAGGTAGATAATCTCTTTTATTAAACAATTCTTAGGCTATCTTTAAGGACTTTCTAATTACTTTCAACCACAGTTGGGATTTGAATCCTTTTAGACAAATAAATCTCCTAAACTTAGTTCAACACCCTCTACACTCAGCTTCTCAACAATCAATCAAACAATTTTAACAAAATCAAGCGAGCAAACAATAACAATCAATAACAAGAAATAAAGAACTAATTAATCAGATTACCAAGAAAGAAGTTGATACTGATGAGTGGAGCAAAATGGCAACGTGAACTTGGAATTAGCACTAAAATTCAAGCCAAGTTATTAGTCCTCAAACTAAGTATAGGCAATCTGCGTGTTTGCCAACTTGTCAAAGACAAACACTACAATCTAAGAAACAATTTGCAGACTCATTTCAACATTGTTACTGACCACGAAAATACACCAAAGGTTGGCAGTGGCATATTAAGAATAAACTATAAATAGGAATTTATATCAAAGCTGATTTTATCACTTCATATAATACTCCAAAAATTTCTAACAATTTCAACACTAATTTGAACCCAAAAGAACTAGAAGACAAGGAGACAGCATCATGTTTAAAATCACTAACATTTTAGCCATCATTATAACAATAAAGTAAAGAGAAAGGAAAGGGATTGGACATCAAATGAACAAATTTCTCTCGTTAATTTTCTGTCCAAATGTACAAAAGATGGCTGACAGACAAAGTTTGACTAGAAAATTCAAAACAATAGCAAAGAACAGCTCAAAGATCCATTGCGAATCAAACCACGAACGAGTGCAGAACCCAGAAAAAAAATCTCGAACTCAAACTCGGATCTCTTAGGCGCAACTCCGTCTCTGTTTCGATTTTGTTCTGTTCTTTTGGTCGATGTTCCGCCCAGGTGGCATGTGCTGAAGGTTTTAGGAGTTGTGGTGGACTGCGGAGATGAGGCGGCTTGGAGGGTGGTCGTTCGGCGTGAGGTCTGGTCGGCGGCTATGGAGGTTCAATGGCGTGAGGGTGACCGATTTTTAGGGCGTGAGGTGATGGTTGTTGTTGCTGAACGGTGGTGGCTGGGCTGAAAGATCGACTGGTTGGGCTGGAGTAGCGATGGGGGTCTCTTAGGTGTAGATGAAGATGAGGATGCGACGGGGGTTCCTTTTTTGCATTGTAGCGGCGGATTCAACAGGGTATAGGTCAAGGTTTTCTTTCTATATTGTATCGTGTATCTTGGGGGAATAGGTCGGGTCATGGGCTGGTTTGGATGGGTCTTTGGGTAATAAGCATATGGGCGGGGTGTTTTAATTAAGAGCAAACTTTATTTATAGTCCATCGGCCCAAACATATTTCACCCGGTAGCTCACAAATTAACCCATACAAGTTATCGCCTAAAAATAATGACAACCCCTAGCCGTCAGCTCCCATCCCTTTCTTTCTTCTTTGCTGTCTTTCTTCTTCATCTCACGGCGTCAATTTTATGCCACTCATATAGTCTTTTTTGTTCTTCTCAATATAATGATTGGTACCATTGCTTTTATTTCTTCCTTGGCTAACCAAAAACAAAGAAGATGATGTGTTTGGTTTTTACCTCATTTCTTTCAAATTTTGTCGTTTTTTTATTTTTTTTATTTTATTATGATAAAGTATTTGTTTAGGATTTTCACGCATTTATTTATGTATTTAATTTGAACTGAAAGATTCATCCTATATAAAATATTGTTTTGGGCTGAGTGAAAGGGTTAGACTTTTCAAAGTTGA
>MU755213.1:35978-51932 GCA_026770625.1 Nicotiana glauca
TACATTCAGGTTTAAACACGCGTTAGTTACAGTAATAGTGATGAATATTTTTTTTCCGTTTTCGTTCTTTCTAGATTTTGAATTTTGCGGACTTCATATTATTGCTTTATTTTATCTTCCTGTACTGTACATACACAAAAGTTAGATTCTTTAATTCATTATGAAGCACTAGAAAAGACTTAATTTTTATTTCTATTTTTTGTTGAATTTTAGGTAAAAACAAAGCATTGATTTTTGGGCCATTTGAAAATCTTTCACTATACAAAATATATACTAAATATACAAAATATATAAAAAATAGATCGTTACTATACAAAAAATATACTAATAGACTGTCATTATACAAAAAATATACAAAATAGATTGTCACTATACAAAATAAATTGTCACTATACAAAAAATATACAAAATAGATGTAACTATACAAAATATATATAAAAAACTATCACTATACAAAAATACATGATACACTCCAAATTCATAGTGTGCACACATTACACACAAAATTTATATACACTATGTTTACATATTAGAAAATACACATTATATACAATTTTGATACATTATTCAGACAGATTATACATTCACGATACAAAATATATTTAGGGTACACAAATATATACACTTTAGACACACAAGCACACTCGAGATAGGCTCAATATACACTGTCAAACTTAGGATACAATATTTATGCATTGCAAAAAAGAATTGCTCTATTGCGCAGGGCAGGAGTTGAACCTACAACCTTCAGCTTAGGAAACAAACACTCTATCCACTAAGCCACAGGCACTTATGTTGTCATTCTTATTCCTTTCGGCTACTATATGCAATACGTTTGGGCCGAAAGGCCATTAATAATTAAAAATCACGATTATTATTTTAATGAACCAAAAGAAAAAAACCTTTTTGTTAACTATTTGGGAATAAAATTAATATGTTTATTATTCACATTGAGATTAGTATAAAATACTAAAGAGTAAAACTATATATTATTCAATTTAAATGATGAGAAAATACATCACGACTTATTTTTCAACTCACTTTTTAATTATTTTTTATAATTAATTTTAAGTTTAATGTGTGCAAAATTTCTTTTTTTTAAAAATAAAAAGTATAGAACCTACATAGAAATACTTTAAATTGTACTTGATTATATAATCTCTATATAATAGGATATCAGACTTCTACAAGTATTACAAAGTAATTGATATAGTAATATAATTTTTAAAAATTTAAAATGCACATAATAAAAAAGATAAATAACAATACATATAATTATGATTCTATATGTTCTTACACAAAAGTGGTTTTATTTCTTCTTTCCCTAAAGGCAAACAAAGTGTGTAATAAAGTAATGGACGAAGATATATATTTTTTTTAAAAGAACAAGCAACGATTGGGCCCGTAACATCATCTAGTCATAATCAGGAATATAAATGCTAACTTGCGCCTATTAGTAGCCCCGGAAAAAAACAGATAGACAAAAAGGGTGCGTACTGCGCAAACTGGCCACTATAGCGTTCAGGCGTCTGCTGCATGCTAGTACTACTCCCTATTTACTACCCGCGGTCTTTTCCAATTCTTTCTCAATCATTTTCTCCCAAAACCTTCTCTATTAGAATTTCTTCTTTCTGAAACCCTTGCGGAATCCATTTTCTGCAAATCACCTTTTGAAGATGCAAGAAAACAAAAAGTAAGTCACTAAATCAAGTTTTCTTTCACATATCTATATACACAAATTAAAAAATTGTTCATTCTATCATTCTTCCATGCATACTTGTATAATTTTACTATAAAGAGGTAACATCCGTTTGACTCAAGACAAGGATCAGTCAAAATGTTTTCTTTTTTGCTTTATTTGGTATAAAATCTGTTTTGTTTTTTTTATTATATCTTCTCCCGTCTTTGTTCCTTACATTTTCTTTTTATCCCTTCTTTTTGTTTTGAGATGCTATGTGTGTGTGTGTGTTTCCTGATAGGCTATGGGTTACCGTAAATACAGTAATTGTTGCATAAATACTATATTTATATTAAGAAATTTAGTAAATATATAACGGTAGTAACATAAGCCTGGACCGCCTCTGCTTACACCTAGGATTTTGCCAAGGTGATTTTAAGAGGCATCAAAGAAAGTTATTTATTTATTTATTTATTATTATTATTATTATTGTTTTTGACTTGTGGTAGGTCGAGCAAAAGGCAGATTGAAGATTTTTCATCAGAAACGCCAAGGAAGAAACCAACTATGGCTCTAAGAATCCAAACTGATTCAGACGAGGAAGTTGGTATTGAAGAAAAAGTTTATTATTTTCGGGTTCTGTTGCCAAATGGTATAACTTTGGAGTTGCAAGTACGTAAACCGCCCACTGAAATGCCGGTTGAGGACTTTATTATTGTAGTGAAGCGAGAATGCATAAATGTTGGGGGAAGAACAGGGTTCGGCCTGAAGTCCAAAAGACAGATTTATTGGACGAGCAAGGATTTGCATTTTGTAGATGCTTTTGAGAACAAGATAACAAAGACGTTGGATTTCCGGAATCTTAAGCCTAATTACAAGTCTCATATGTTAAGGCTTTGTGTATGTCTGTGTTATTTTGGCTTTCATTATTTCAAAATTTCTCGTTTATTTTGGTCCCGTTTGTTTTTGTTATCATTTGGTATTTTTTTTAATTTAAAAAAAATAGTATTTGAAGTTAAATTGAAAAAATAAAGTGGAAGTTGAAGTTGTATTTGTACGTGAAAACACAGTTGAAGGTTTTGAGTGAAAAAACTTTGAAAACCTAAAACCTATGTTTCAAACTTCAAATTTCCATATTTGAAGTTTGAAGTTGGCCAATTCGATAAGCAAAACACTTATTTGAGCATTTTAAACACACTTATTTTTGGACAAATGGGGCCTTATGCACTGAGAGTGTAAATATTTTTCTAAACCTAGAATTACCTAATGCAAAACCTAATTATGTGAATATTTTTACGTTGTTAGTGCACAGAAGTTACTCTTTTGTTATTTCTATTTTCCATACAGGATGGTTCAGCTGAAGCAGATAAATATGAGGTTGGTACTTCAGTCTCTGTCTGCTTGCTATTCAAGAATATATGTTATCTATATGTTAAATGAGTTTATGGTTGCATTTGACAGAATATGTGGGATCTTACGCCGGATACTGATTTGTTGAAGGAGCTACCCGAAGAATATACTTTTGAAACTGCACTTGCAGATTTGATTGTAAGAATCTAATATTGCACATAACTTTCTCTATTTATGTTCATCATTATAAGCATTAATTTCATGTCAACTGTATATCAGGATAACTCATTGCAGGCTGTATGGTCCAATCATGCAAACCAGAGGAGATTAATAAGGTATGTAACTTTGTAGCTGGATAGCTCAATAAAGCATGTAGTTAACTCAAATTCTTAAATTACAAAATTCTTAAAGACTGGAGATAGTGTGACATTTACTAAGGAATGATTTTTTTTAAAGATGTTAATAAGGAATGGAACTTTGAAGCTGGATAGCTCAATAAAGCGTGTAATCATCTCAGATTCTTAAATTCTTAAAGACCGGAGGTAGTGTGATATTTACTAAAGAATGATTTCTTTTATAGATGTTAATATATACTTGACCAATATATTGTTCAGCCTGGGAGCGAGTGTCAAGTGTTTTCCTAAAATGGTGATCCCAAAAAATTCTCCTGTGTAACATGTAATCTTATTTTTTCCTGTTCAGTTAAATTGCATACTAAAGTTCACATGAATCTTGCCTGAAACTGGATATTTTAATTCCCCAAGAAACTTGTAACTCATATTTCTAATCATTTTAACACCTTGCAAGTGTGCCATCATCAACTGTATCCTTTTTCTTTTCGGATATTATACAAGATGGTTTCAATTTTCCTATTCAATTCAGTTCATGCTTCAACTAACTTTTTAACTAAATGATCCTTTTGATATTACCACCTAACAATGAATTCCAAGGATTTATTATTTATTCTTATCGTGTTCTGCATGAGCTTACACTTATTTGTTTGGCCTGCTGTTGGCAGTAGTTGTGTAGCTCTGCTCTTCTTATTAATCGTGACCATATCTTACTAAGATTGGATATCGTCTTATTTCCGGTTGGCTCCTACTTTTTTCTTTCACTAGCTTTCACTTAACTTATGTAAATCTATTATGTTAAATGGCGCCTACGACTGTATCATTGTCTTGATCAATAGCTCTGTACAAGATGCTTCATTATCATGATTAATAGCTCGTATCTCATACTCCCTGAAACCGTTCACTTATTCTCTTATTTTGCAGTTTAGAGTTAACTAAGAAGAGGGTCACAATATTTGACACAGGCCCTGGTATGGATGGAAGTGCTGAAAACTCTATAGTCAAGTGGTAAGTTGTTCTTTCACTGATTTAACTAGGAACTTGTGAGTTATTAGCATGATGTGGACTAAGGCTGTAAGTTAACTTTGAGTTCTAAATTAATAAAATACTTTCTTATGTGTTGCATAAGGTTCTTCTTGATATTGGCACCAAGACACTTGAATCCGTCCTTAAAGATGGAAGTTGGTGTCTTAGATGGTTCAAGTTTTTAAGTTATATGGATGAATAACTTTTCCGCCGAAACGCCTTAATTTCTCTTTTCTTTTGATTGTTGTAGATCATTCCTTTTGATGCATCAAGATCTCTCTCACATATAGATAGATTATTATAGCAGGAACAACAACTTTTCTCTCTCTCCAGAAACAGTAGCCAGAAACTGGATGAGATGCAGCAGAAGGAAGCAGAACCATGAATCCTAGTTTTTCACCACCACCATCCGAGAGCCAACATTGCCGCGACACTACCCCTGAAAAAACCCCCGGAATCCGACCATCCACGCGCGGCCACGCGCGACATAGCTTCGGTAACCCTAGCCCACGCTCTGGCGCGTGAGGCATTTTCAGGCCAGATTTGAATTTTTTTTCTTCAGACAGCCTCTTCGCGAGGCTATTCCGACCAGTCCCATCCATCAACCTCCAGATTCCGACAACTTTTACTATTTTCCGGTGACGGATTTGACTTTTTCCGGCTAGAATTCACCTCCGCTTCTTCAGTCAGCCCCCTAGCAAGGCTTTTGGTTTAGTTATGATGGACTCCACTGAGAGGAACTCCTACTTCTCCCTAGAATCTAGGAAATTGGAAAATATGTCTTTCAACAAAGCTGTCTCTTGGCCAGCTCTAGAACTTGGGGGAAGATGCCTTCGAAAGCTTGACGTAGGGCAGGAGACGCACTTCTCGTTGTCCGAGGAGCACACTCTAAGGCGTAAGGGTTTCTTGGAAACTTGTTTGATTGGGTCTTTCTCCAAATGGGTTGGTTCTCCTGAGGCAGTTAGGAACTGGGCAGCAGATGCATGGAATGCCAAGGACGGGCTGAAAATATCGCAACTGGGGGACACCCAATATCTCTTTCGATTTATTGATGAGTCTCAAGCTTCAGAAATTCTTCTGAAGAAAACAGGTGGTTCGATGGTAACTTCTTAAAACTAGACAGATGGGTGGAGCACAATGGATATCTCGACCCCCGTTTCACTGGCGAAACATTGGTGGGTCTCCCGGTGCATCTTTGGTGTCTTGATCTATTCAAGAAGATTGGGGAGATCTGTGGGGGTTTTGTTGATGTCACTTGCAGCATACACGATCTCTCGCGAGTGAGGATTGTGGTGAGGAAAGGGGGCAGAATCCCTGTCTCCACTGTGGTGGAGGATGGCTACTTGAGTTATAGGGTGTGGTTTAGCCCTGAATTTCGCCCTATCTTTATGCCTGTGATAGTGGCGGAAGAAAAGGGAAGGTCAAATAGAAGGGAGGGGAGGGGAAATCAGTCTCTGAGGGGATGGGAGGGCTCGCCGGATCAATGGCCTAAGCCAGAATCAGATGTTAGATCGAGAAGAGATGGGAGATTTGAATTTGGGAGAAGAAGGCAAAATTTCAACAGGAGGGAGAGACGTGAATGGGTTAGTGATGCGGGCTGGAAAGGTAGAAGCGACCGGTCTTCTTCTTCTAATCATCCTAGGGCTAGGCAAGTTTTCAGCAAGTATAGGCCTAGGCCTGCTCAAATGGGCCCAACAACTTTTCCTAATTCTATTAGAATTGATCCTAAGGGCCCCAGATTATTTCAAGGTCCATATGTTAAGGTTCCTAAGCATAAGGAAACAATCGTTCTTACTTCTTCTACTAATGGTTCTACACACAGTGGCACCTTTGCACCAAGCTCTAGTGACCTTCGCCTTTCTTCGATGGCCGCTGCTTCAGGGACGGCACCGGCTATAGATGGTATTGTTATTCCACAGCCTCCCGCCACTGATGAAGGTGCCATGATTTGGTGACAAGGTAAAAGAATGGTGGACAAGCTACGAGGTATCAGGGACACCATCATTCCGTCTCTCGAAGAAACTTAAATTGCTCAAGGGAGATATTATCAGGTGGAATAACGAGATATTTGGGAGGGTAGAGGTTAAAATAAGGAAGCTTATGCATGAATTGGGGGATCTAGAGAGAGGTGAAGGGGAGAGGGTGTTAGATGAATCTGAGAAGGAGAGATTGGGGGAGGTTTAGAGGCAAATAGTTGAGTTAGCAATAGCTCAGGAGACTAGTTGGAGGCAAAAATCGAGGGCGCTGTGGTTAGGGGAAGGGGATTCGAATACCAATTTTTTCCACAGCGTGGTGGTTGCAAATAGAAGGAGAAACTTCATAGAGTCCTTAGCTGTGGATGGGGTAAGGATTGGGGGAGAGGAGGAGGTAAAAGGGGCAATAATTGGGTTTTATGAGAACTTATACAAAGAGAAAGTTAGTTAGAGGCCGACTTTGGGGGGGATGGAGTTCAATCGCATAGGGGATGGAGACGGTAAATGGCTGGAAAGGGTTTTCGAGGAGGAGGAGGTGCACGAGGCTGTATCGAGTTGTGCTGGTGATAAGGCCCCCGGTCCTGATGGTTTCTCCATGGCCTTCTTCCAGCACTGTTGGGACACCATTAAGGGGGAGTTGATGGAAGCTATTGATTACTTTCATGAGAATGGTATTTTCGAGAGAAGCATCAATGCTTCTTTTATTACTATTGTGCCTAAGAAAGAAGGTGCATCCTGTATCAGAGACTACAAGCCTATTAGTCTCGTGGGGAGCATTTACAAGATCATTTCTAAAATGCTTGCCAATAGACTTAAGAAGGTTCTCGACGTGTTTGTTTCATCCTCCCAGAATGCGTTTGTGGAAGGTAGGCAGATCCTGAATGCCGCTTTGGTGGCAAATGAACTTGTAGACTCCAGAAGGAAAAATAGAGATCCTGGCGTACTATTCAATTAGACCTCGAGAAGGCTTTCGATCATGTCAATTGGGAATTCCTGGATTCATTATGATGCGGATGGGGTTTGGGGCAAAATGGAGGGGATGGATCAAGTTCTGCATTTCCTCAGTCAGATTCTCTGTCCTGGTTAATGGTAGCCCGTGTGGTTTCTTTGGCAGCTCCCGGGGCCTTAGGCAAGGAGACCCACTATCCCCCATGCTATTCATCCTAGTGATGGATTCGTTGATTAAAATGATGGATCGTGCGGCGGACGGAGGCTTCTTGAGAGGATTCTCAGCTCCGATCGGGATGCCAGTGCCCGAAGAGTCTCTTATTTGCTCTTTGCGGATGACACCCTTATTTTCTGTGATGCGGATATGGATCATTTAAACTACCTGAAGCAGGTCCTATAGTGGTTTCAGATAGTATCAGGTCTTAAAATCAACCTCGACAAGTGTGAGATTTTCCCGATGGGTGAGGTTGCTAACATTGATGCTTTGTCTTATGTTCTCAGATGTAAGGTGAGCTCCCTCCCCACTACTTACCTAGGTCTCCCATTGGGCACTTCGCATAATGATACTACAACTTGGAATCCAGTGATCGAAAGGGTTGAAAAAAGATTAGCAGGCTGGCAGATACGGTACTTGTCGAAAGGCGGAAAGGAAGTGCTCATTAAAAGCACTTTATCGAGTATGCCCTCCTATTACTTGTCCCTGTTGCAAGCTCCTGTGAGCATTACAAAAAAGCTGGAGCGGCTTCAAAGGAATTTTCTATGGGATGCAGCGGATAGAACTAGAAAGTATCATCTAGTAAATTGGCAGACAGTCACTTCCTCAAAGAAGTTGGGGTGGACTTGGAGTAAAAGATCTTAGGGTATTCAACGGAGCTTTGTTGGGGAAATGGTTGTGGAGATTCGAGGTAGAAGAGCATGCTCTATGGAGGAAGGTCATAATGGAAAAGTATGGTTCCACGGAAGGGGGTTGGAGGACCAACGCAATCACAACAGCTTTCGGGTGTGGCATATGGAGGAGCATCATGAAGAATTGGGAATCATTCAGTGGCAACATCTCTTACAGGGTGGGAGATGAAAGGAGAATCAGCTTTTGGAATCATTGGTGGTGTGGAGAGGATGCTCTGAGGATCTTCTTCCCACACGTCTTCAGAATCTCAAACCAGAAGGAATTGACGGTCCAACGATTCATAAGGAGCATGGAGGAGGGGTAGTTTGGGACCTCTCATTTAGGAGGAACATGTAAGAT
Source organism: Nicotiana glauca (assembly GCA_026770625.1). Taxonomy (NCBI): domain Eukaryota; kingdom Viridiplantae; phylum Streptophyta; class Magnoliopsida; order Solanales; family Solanaceae; genus Nicotiana; species Nicotiana glauca. Next base: position 44,550 of record MU755213.1, read on the forward strand.
TGGGAGATTGAGGAGCTCCAAGATTTATTGTCATTGCTATATGGGCAAGACATGCCTCAGCCATCTTGTTTCCGTGGCGATGGTCTGTTCACCGTAAAGTCCTTTTATCAGAGTATGTTGGTGAGAGAGGAGGCCTCTTTTCCACACTCATCGATCTGGATTCCAAAGGCGCCCACGAAAGTGTGTTTTTTTGCATGGCTAGCGGCGAGTGGGGTGATTTTGACGGCTGAGAACCTACAAAAGAGGGGAATCACTCTTGTTAGCTAGTGTTACATGTGTAAGAGCGCAGGGGAAGAAATTGATCATCTTTTGTTGCATTGCCGAGTGTCCTCGACTTTATGGAGGGCGATCCTGATCCTTTTTGGTGTTCAATGGGTAATGCCAAGCACTGTAAAGGAAATGCTATATCGCTGGGCCGGTTTCCGTAGAAGAAGAAAGCGAAAGGCGTGGAAGTTCGCCCCGCTAGCTCTCATGTGGGTAATTTGGGGGGAGAGAAATAGGAGAGTCTTGAGTCTGCTTTTTCACATCTTAAGAATAGTCTTTTATTTTTGATCTATTTTTGGTGCATAGCCCCTATGTGTAGGGAAGATTGGGCGTCTTTTGTAGAGAATCATGTTCTGATGTAAATTCTATACTTTTTGGTATACTTCTTGTATACGGGAGTTCTCTCCCTTTTGATTAATACAATTTACCTTATCAAAAAAAAAAAATAGATAGATTATTTTTTTTCCGTGTGTTGTTCTTTTGAAAATAACTTCCAGAAAAAATCAGAGGTCTGTTTTTGTATCTGCTATTTGAATTTATGTTAGGTCTATTTGCCCTTACCAAAAAAATAGTTTATGCTAGGTCTATTTGTTGCAATGACTATCATTTGGTTTTGAAAGAATTTATCTTTAATTGAGGGAAAACCACTTGTAACAGATATGAGAACGACGATTAAATGATTAATGTCTTCTTTTAAATAAAGAATGTCACAAAGAAACTCATGCACTTCTTTGATGGCTTGATGCATTGCTATGAGAGATCAAAACAAAGAGTAACAGAGATGGGAACGACGATTAAATTATTAATGTCTTCTTTTAAATAAAGGATGTCACAAAAGAAACTCATGCACTTCTTTGATGGCTTGATGCATTGCGATGAGAGATCAAAACAAAGAGTAAAATGCTTCTGTAACACTCAGGGTCTCCAGAAATTGATCAATACAGTGCGCCTAGTTTGTCTAGACTGCAAATCAGATAAATAGAACTGATGAGCTGATGCAGTGAGAAAGCTGCATGTATTTTACTAATTTGCACCTTAACTGCAACTATCTTTATTCAATTCTTTTGTGATTTCTATCTCAAAGCCAGCTTAGAAACTTGATACTGTCCTCTTGAATTACATTGTCAGTTCTTTCATCTTTACTGTTATTTAATGCACTTTCATTGTTATTTTATTTTTTCATTATTTTTATTCTGTGATGTTGTATGTTTTCATGGGAAAGATGGGAGCTTCTCTTCATAGTTCATCTTTACTGTTATTTAATGCACTTTCGTTGTTATTTTATTCTTTTATTATTTTTATTCTGTGATGTCATATGTTTTCAGGGGAAAGATGGGAGCTTCTCTTCATAGATCATCGAGATACAGAGGCATAGGAGGAAAACCTCCATACTTAATGGTTATTTTTTAACTTCAATATACGGTTTGTTTAACCGTATCCAAAAGACTTCTATTAGAAATGGATTTCCAATACACAGAATTAGATATCTATTTACTGTGCAGTTGTTGAGTTTTGAAATATCAGGCCTGGTAGCAGGTCCAGCTTGAACTTAGAGACCGGTAGTTACTCATTGTAATGAACTCATGCCTGATTTTGGTCTTGTCATTTCCCAACAACTTGGCTCTGTGAAGTATCCTGTATGTTGTCTCTTAAATGTTTTGAACATAAATGAACTCAGTAACACAAGATAATCTCAGTTTTGAGAAATCTTGAATCTTCAATGACATACTCTTTTCTACCATTTCATAGTGTCTTCAAATTATTGTTTCTCCAAGTCTGTCTTTCCCGTGATCAGTAAGATGGGCATAAAAATCTTTTTGCATCCATTTTGGCAAAAAATCACAAAATGACAATTGTTGCCTAGAGTTTGTACTTATTCCAATGAAGAGCAGCCTCTACATAAAGTTCTTGTTGTGATTCAGAGTCATAACGAGACATCAAGACATACTTTTATCCCACTTCAACTTGATATTTGTTTACTTTGCAATTCTTTTCCTTGTAAGGCTTTATATTAGGAACAATTGTGAGTTATTCGTTTGACATTTATATACCTGTCGATTTGAAGGTTTAGCCCCACGTACACACTACTCTTTGCATAGTTTTGTTGATAGTTGATAATCCATTGGAGGCAGAAGCTGTAATTCATAGTCGGCTATCGATAATAGGAAAGATCTATTTTTATACTATTTTATACGGAAAAAACCAAGCAACAGGAGCATTACAAGTATTAAAATGGAAAATATAATTGTTTCTCTAGATATATCTTTGAAATCTTATCAACTTGTACTTAAATAACTTTCTATCTTCGTTTTTTTATTCCCTTTTCTTCAAATGCTCTTTATCTCTTAATAAAAGCTTGGAGTATTTTTACCTTACCTAATTTGATTTTGAATTCATCCAACTAGCAAGCAAGGAATCTAAACTACATTTTGTTTCTGTATCTATCTGTGTCTCCATCCTCTTGACTGCCTTTTTTATGCGTTATCTGACATGGCGATTATTTTTACAGCCTTTCTTTGGTATGTTTGGTTATGGAGGACCTATTGCATCTATGCATTTGGGAAGGTATCTCTTGCTAAAGTTTATAATGACTTCATTTTGGACAAAATAAAGGACTTATTTTCATCTTGCTGCCTTTTTGTAGACGAGCCTCAGTTTCTTCAAAGACAAAGGAGTCTAAGAAAGTATTTGTGTTACATCTTGAGAGAGAATCTTTGCTCAACTGTTCTTCTTCTCAACACACTTGGAGGGTGCTCATCATTGTTTAATATTGTTATATTCTTATCATTTTGCCTCTCATCTTTGTATGCAGTTCTTTCTCTTTATCTTATCCTACTAAGTTTATATCTTTTTCCTTTCATTTAGACCGATGGAAGTGTTAGAGATGCCTTGGAAGATGAGATTCGAGAATCAACTGATGGTAGCTTCACTAAAGTAAAATATTCTTCCGGACTCTTGCTGACCCTTTTATTATTAGAGTTCTTTAGTATCATCTTCATTTAGAATAGAATTTAGCATGATATGAGTGATATTCTAATTGATCCCTTCATTCCAATCTTTGTGATTCTTCATAGTTTTATGATTGGTTTATCCTCCATGGACGGAGACCTTTTTCAATGTCTCTGAAAAATAATCCCATTTACTAAATTGTTTTGAAATGACTTATTATTGTGGTGTTTCCTAAATTATTTTTACGAAGAAAAAATGTCTGTAATTGTTTTAGGTTTGGATTTAGTCTGCTCATAGCATTTTGATGCTTTAAATGCTGAGTTGTTTTGGTATATGTTAACTCACTGAACATCAATGATTTCGATTTAATTGTGACAATAAAAGGTTCCATGAAATAATTCTCAAACATGTATCACAGATCAATTGGTTTGTTTGTGCAGCGCTATGGGAAGTTAATAGCAAATTTGTCCATTTTGAGAAGTATGACATTATTGATCTCCCTCTGCTTGAGTGTGGTCTAACTTCAATTCCTTCCTAGAACAGCTTCACATCCTTTATAGCAGTTTTAAATGATGCCTATTTATATGTGCCTTCTTAAGGGTTGGTACTTGTAGATGTTTACCAGAGTTTTGGACTTTTACCACCTCTTAAGAGTGGTCTGTTTGTTGTAGCCAGAAACTGGATGAGATGCAGCAGAAAGAAGCAGAACCATGGATCCTAGATTTTTACCACCACTATCCGAGAGCCAACTCTGACGCGACACTACCCCTGTAAAAACCTCAGAATCCAACCACCCACGCGCGGCAGAGCTCCGGTAGCCCTAGCCCACGCGCCAGCGCGTGAGGCATTTCCAGGCCAGATTTTAATTTTTTTTCTTCAAACAGCCTCTTCGCGAGGCTATTCCGGCCAGTCCAATCCATCAACCTCCAGATTCCGACAACTTTTACTATTTTCCGGTGACGGATTTGACTTTTTCCGGCTAGAATTCACCTCCTCTTCTTCAGTCAGCCCCCTAGCAAGGCTTTTGGTTTAGTTATGATGGACTCCACTGAGAGGAACTCCTACTTCTCCCTAGAATCTAGGAAATTGGAAAATGTCTTTCAACAAAGCTGTCTCTTGGCCAGCCCTAGGACTTAGGGGAAGATGCCTTCGAAAGCTTGACGTAGGGCAGGAGACGCACTTCTCGTTGTCCGAGGAGCACACTCTAAGGCGTAAGGGTTTCTTAGAAACTTGTTTGATTGGGTCTTTCTCCAAATGGGTTGGTTCTCCTGAGGCAGTTAGGAACTGGGCAGCAGATGCATGGAATGTCAAGAACGGGCTGAAAATATCGCAGCTGAGGGACACCCAATATCTCTTTCGATTTATTGATGAGTCTCAAGCTTCAGAAATTCTTCTGAAGGAAACAGGTGGTTCGATGGGAACTTCTTAAAACTAGACAGATGGGTGGAGCACAATGGGTATCTCGACCCCCGTTTCACTGGCGAAACATTGGTGGTCAACATGGTGGGTCTCCCGGTGCATCTTTGGTGTCTTGATCTATTCAAGAAGATTGGGAAAATCTGTGGGGGTTTTGTTGATGTCACTTGCAGCATACACGATCTCTCGCGAGTGAGGATTATGGTGCAGAAAGGGGGCAGAATCCCTGTCTCCACTATGGTGGAGGATGGCTACTTGAGTTATAGGGTGCGGTTGAGCCCTGAATTTCGCCCTATCTTTATGCCTGTGATAGTGGCAGAAGAAAAGGGAAGGTCAAATAGAAGGGAGGGGAGGGAAAATCAGTCTCTGAGGGAATGGGAGGGCTCGCCGGATCAATGGCCTAAGCCGAAATCAAATGTTAGATCGAGAAGAGATGGGAGGTTTGAATTTGGGAGAAGAAGGCAAAATTTCAACAGGAGGGAAAGACGTGAAAGGGTTAGTGATGCGGGTTGAAAAGGTAGAAGCGGCCGGTCTTCTTCTTCTAATCATCCTAGGGCTAGGCAAGTTTTCAGCAAGTATAGGCCTAGGCCTGCTCAAATGGGCCCAACAACTTTTCCTAATTCTATTAGAATTGATCCTAAGGCCCCAGATTATTTCAAGGTCCATATGTTAAGGTTCCTAGGCATAAGGAAACAATCGTTCTTACTTCTTCTGCTAATGGTTCTACACACAGTGGCGGCACCTTTGCACCGAGTTCTAGTGACCTTCGCCTTTCTTCGATGGCCGCTGCTTCAGGGACGACACCGGCTATAGATGGTGTTGTTATTCCACAGCCTCCCGCCACTGATGAACCCAGCTCCATCTCTCCCTCAACTGCTCCTGGGCTTAGTAGTGTTGAGGCTTCACTTCAAGCTTCTTCTTCTAGGAAGATCGTTGAGCATGCCCCATCTGATGTTAGTGCCGGACCTGTATTTGTAGATAAGATGCCTCCAAGGGCTCCATGCTCTACTCCTTCCTGCTACCCTACTGGTGTTCCTGGTCCTTCCTGTAGCAGCGAGGTGCTAATTTCAGAGATTGATACACCTCAAGGAAATGGCGAGACCCTTTCGACACCTAAAGTTCCTATTGCTAGCAATGCTATGGTCTTGTATTCCTCCGGCAGGGGCAAGGAAAAGGTACATATAGAAGACGCTTGGCCAATCTCGTCACAGATTGGAGAAGGGTTGTCTTTCTGGATGGTGGATAAACTATTAAACTTTGGGAAGTTTCTAGGTGTCTCTTTAGAAGGGAAGGAATATAGGGTGTTAGAACTATTGAGGGAGATTGAACAACAATCTTGTTATGAGGGTGCAATGAGGGAGTTGGGAAAAGGGGTGAAGCAAAATAATTTAGGGGATGTAGTGGTGTACCAGAGAAGGGGCCGGGTGTGTGAAAGGGAGGAAGGAAGCTCGGTTAGAGGGGGTGGGAAGAAGGGGAATATTGTTTCTTATGGAAGTTAAAATTCTTTCATGGAATGTGAGGGGATGAATGACCCAAACAAAAAGGCCATCATCAAAGTGGGAGTTAGAGAGTGGGGCGCTAACCTAGTTTTCTTTCAGGAGACAAAAATGGAGGTTTTGTAAGATGTGATTGTAAGGAGTGTCTGGGGAGGTAGTTGGGTAAAATACGATTGGGTTCCAGCAGTGGGAAGTGCCGGAGGCATTCTCCTAATGTGGGATGATAGAAGCTTGGAGGTAAAGGAGATCAAGAAGGGAGTCTTTTCTTTAGCAACTCGTGTCAAAGATAGAGTGAGTGGGGTGGAGTGGGGATTTGGGGGAGTGTATGGAACGGTAGGGGAAGGGTCCAAGGTGTTTTTCTAGGAGGAAATGTCCAATATGATGGGGGACTGAGACATTCCATGGGTTTTGGGGGAGGCTTTAACACTATTAGATTCCCGGAGGAGAGATTAGGGGGTAGTATGATTTCGAGGGCAATGGAGGAGTTCTCTGACTTCATCAATGATCACTCTCTCATTGATCTTCCTCTGTCAGGGGAAAGGTTTACTTGGGCCAGGGCGGAGGATTCCAACTCAAGGTCTAGACTTGATAGATTTCTGATATCGCCCTCCTGTGATGAGCTAGTGCTGAATGTACTGCAGATTCCTTTACCTAGGCGCACTTCAGATCATACGCCTATCGTGCTGGATGGATGCAGAGGGAGGAGGGTGCGTGCCCCCTTCCGATTCGAGAACATGTGGCTGAAGGTGCCAGGATTTGGTGACAAGGTAAAAGAATGGTGGACAAGCTACAATGTATTAGGGACACCTTCATTCCGTCTTTCGAAGAAACTTAAATTGCTCAAGAGAGATATTATCAGGTGGAATAAGGAGATATTTGGGAGGGTAGAGGTTAAAATGAGGGAGCTTATGCATGAATTGGGGGATCTAGAGAGAGGTGAAGAGGCGAGGGTGTTAGATGAATCTTAGAAGGAGAGATTGGGGGAGGTTAAAGAGGGAAATAGTTGAGTTAGCAATAGCTCAGGAGACTAGTTGGAGGCAAAAATCGAGGGCGCTGTGGTTAAAGGAAGGGGATTCGAATACCAAAATTTTCCACAGGGTGGCGGTTGCAAATAGAAGAGAAACTTCATAGAGTCCTTAGTTGTGGATGGGGTGAGGATTGAGGGAGATGAGGAGGTAAAAGGGCAATTGTGGGGTTTTATGAGAACTTATACAAAGAGGAAGTTAGTTGGAGGCCGACTTTGGGGGGGGGGGGGGGG
>MU755213.1:58344-70562 GCA_026770625.1 Nicotiana glauca
GTTTGGAAGTGCTGAAAGAGATGTTGCTTCAGATTAGTAATATCATCCCGATCGTTGCCAGTAATAACAATATCAACATAAACCACCAGATAAATACACAGATTCGGAACAGAATGTTGATAAAACACAAAGTGATCAGCCTCACTACGAGTCATACCAAACTCCTAAATAATTGTGCTGAACTTACCAAACTAGGCTCGAGGGGACTGTTTCAAACCATATAGTGACCTGCGCAATCTGCATACACAACCACTAAACTCCCCCTAAGCAACAAAACCAGGTGGTTGCTCCATATAAACTTCCTCGTCAAGATCACCGTGGAGAAAAACATCTTAATGTCTAACTGATAAAGAGGCCAATGACGTACAACAACCATGGACAAAAAAAGACGAACATATGCTACTTTAGCCACGAGAGAGAAAGTATCACTATAATCAAGCCCAAAAATCTGAGTATATCCTTTTGCAACAAGACGAGCCTTAAGCCGATCAACCTGGCCATCCGGGCCGACTTTGACTGCATAAACCCAACGATAACCAATAGTAGACTTACCTGCAGGAAGAGGAACAAGCTCCCAAGTGCCACTCGCATGTGAAGCAAACATCTCGTCAATCATAGCATGTCGCCATCCAGGATGAGATAGTGCCTCGCCTATAGACTTAGGAATAGAAACAGTGGACAAAGAAGATATAAAAGAAGATATAAAAGCATAATGAGGTGACGACAAACGATGATAACTTAGACCAACATAGTGGGGATTAAGATTAAGTGTGGACCGTACACCTTTGCGGAGTGCAATTGGTTGACTAAGAGGAGACAAGTCCGCAGTAGGTGCAGAATCTCATGCAAGACGTGAATCACCTGGGCTTGATGCTGGATGTGGACGGCGATGACAAGTCAAGAGTGGCGGAGCTGCAGAAGGTTGAACTAGATTATGTGGAGGAATTGGACCTGGAGCGATAGATGGTGGAACAGGAGCTATAGGTGGTGGAGCCGGAGATGTAGAGGAAGATGGATGGCAGATAGTGACTGAATCTTCAAAATAAGAGACAGGTAGTATCTCAGAAATATCTAAGTGATTACCTGGACCTGTGAAGTATGGTTTGGTTTCAAAGAAGGTAACATCAGCAGACATAAGGTACCGCTGGAGGTAAGGAGAATAACATCGATACCCTTTTTGCGTTCTCGAGAAACCAAGAAATACGCACTTAAGAGCACATGGAGCTAACTTATCTGTTCCTGGAGTAAGGTTATGGACAAAACAAGTGCTTCCAAAGACACGGGGTGGAAGAGAGAACAAAGGTAACTGGGAAACATAACAGAGAATGGAACTTGGTTCTGGATAGCTGAAGATGGCATACGATTAATAAGATAGCAAGATGTAAGAACTGCATCCCCTTAAAAACGCAACGGAGCATGAAGTTGTATGAGTAGGGTACAAGCAGTTTCAATAACATGTCTATTCTTTCTTTCAGCTACCCCATTTTGTTGAGATGTGTACGGACAAGATGTTTGATGAATAATCCCATGAGATTTCATAAACTGCTGAAATGGGAAAGACACTCTCGGGCATTATCACTACGAAATGTGCGAATAGAAACCCCAAATTCATTTTGAATTTCAGCGTGAAAGGTCTGAAAAATAGAAAACAACTCAGATGATTTTTTATCAAAAATATCCAGGTGCAACTAGAATAGTCATCAATGAAACTAACAAAGTAGCAGAATCCTAAGGTAGAACTGACCCGACTAGGACCCCAAACATCTGAATGGACTAAAGTAAAAGGTGACTCTGCTCGATTATCAATACGTCGAGGAAAATGAGAGCGAGTATGCTTACCGAGCTGACAAGACTCACACTCTAGAGATGACAAGTGAGATAAACCGGGTACCATTTTCTGAAGTTTTGACAAACTAAGATGTCCCAACCGTTTATGTAATAAATCTGGTGAATCAGTAACAGGACAAGTTGTTGAAGGAAGACAAGATGTGAGTCCATGTGATTTAGCGAGTATAAGGTAATAAAGTTCATTTGATTCATGCCCGGTACCAATGATCCGCCCTGTACTACATTCCTGTATAAAAACATGGTCATCAAGAAATAAAACGGCACATTTAAGTGATTTGGCTAGGCGACTAACAACTATGAGATTAAAAGGACTATTGGGGACATAAAGAACCAAATCTAAAGGTAAGGAAGGAATTAGGCTTGCTTGACCTATTGCAGTTGCAATGGTTTGAGACCCATTGGCCATTGTGACTCTTGGAAGAGATTGAGAACACGAAATAGCAGTGAAAAGAGATTTGTTACCAGAAATATGATCCGATGCACCTGAATCAATGATCCAAGACTCAGAGGATGAAGATTGAGAGACGCAAGTCACGCTATTACCTGTCTGAACAACGGAAGCTATCTCAGAAGATGTCTGCTTACCTGCTTTGTATTGACTATTTGAAGCATTAGTTCCCATGTTACTACAATTAATGGTAGTAGGGTTAACTTGAAATAGTGAAAATTAGTAACTCTTTTGGGAAAACTGAAGAAATCGCTGAGAAAACACGGTTTACAACAGGAAGTTCTGCGCCGAAAAACACCGTTCACTCCAGAAATACTGTAGCTCTCAGAATATTAATGTAGCAGCCGAAAAAAAAAATTCAAAGTGATCGGAATGAAATAAAAACAGTAGGGGTAGGATTAGAATTAACAGACGATCCAACTGTTTTGAAGGAACTTTTTCAAAAAAATGGCCGTAAGTCCACTTTTGAAATCACTATTCACACCGGAAAAGTATAAAAGTGGTCGGAATTTGGTGTAACCTGGATGGCTAGGCTCGGAATTGCAAGGGGAACAATCTATCCTGAAGAATCGTCGCCAAAAAATGACCGCAAGGTGGCCCACGCGACGTCAGAACTTTGCCGGAAAATTTTCTTCCGACCGCTACCGCCGGAGATTTTCACTGGGGTTTGGTCGCCGGATAGTGACTACTCTTGTGGTAGTGTTGGATTTTGCACAACACTAACCGAGACAAAGCAGACGCAAAATAACTTTGAAAAATTGCCGGAAAAAAAAGGGTTCCGGTGGCTGATTTCACTTCTCGGAATCACTGGAATTTATGCACAACGATAAATCTATCACGATAGCTCTGATACCATGTGAGAAGGCATGAGAGAAAATATGATATATTTATATTGTGTGTTTACAAGATATCCGTATTTATAACTATACTATACAAGGACATATTATTCCTATTCCAATGTGGGACATGACTACATATCTAACATATGAAAGTTTCTGTCACAATTCGTCACCTGTTGGTTGCCTTATTACCACAAAATAAGTGGCTAATTGGTCAAAATTGTGAACAATCTCAATGAGAGCACCTTCCATTTTTTTTAAAGCAAGTTCTAGTGTATTTTGGGAACTCTCAATCTGAGCATCTTTTGCCAATTATTTTTAAAGCGAGTTCTAGTAGACATCTCTTTCTTTTTCAGCAGATCTTTCAGTTGATGCGATTTGCAGGTCAATGGCACTAATTTAGCAGAAATTGAAGGTGGAGAGGTGGCAACCACAAACTTACAGTCCTGCAATGGTCCTGAGTTTGTATTACAACTTAGATTTCATGTAAACGATACCAATGTAAAAGTTGGTTCAGGTAACATATACGTTGTCACGACAAACACCTAGCAAGTATTTTCCTTAAATCCTGTTATCATAGAGGATTTTATAGTCTGAGATCAAATTTCTCAGGAAAGAGATCACCCCTAGAAGCAAATGCTCGCCTGAAGTGTGTTTATCTTCCAGTGGTGCAGGTGACACTATACTGTCTCTAGTTCTATATTTTGCATGTATCTTGGAATTTATATTTGGTGTGCTTACAGGTCATGCACCACCTTGTCTAAGAAAAAAGAAAGACCTTGCACTTAAAACCTTTTTAAGGATGTTGGAATGCTTTTAATTGCAGGGTAAAGAGAGTATTGAGGTGATACTGGAAAAGCTAGAGGCGGATGGATATGGAATTACAGAGAATTTTGAGAGTTTTAGTCATGTTTCTGTCCGGCGGTTGGGTCGTCTACTTCCAGATTGTCGATGGGTTAGTTGATCAGAATCTTTCTTTTATTCATTTACAAATTATACGTCCGCCAATCTTGTATTCAGTCACTATCCATAATCTGCCAAAATTTACTTTCATAATGAGATTTCTCCAAACTTTGAAAGAAAGGGCGTGTTTGCCTATTTATATGTTATTTTATGCTTGTGTTATTCTATATGAACTTTTTAAAATATTCTCAAGCTTGAATAGTGTCAACTAACTTTTTGTTTCTCGCAGGCTTGGCTTCCCTTCATGGAACCTAAGCTAAGAAAGGGTGATAGGGCTGAAGTCTTGAAGAGATGCTGCTTTAGAGTAAAATGTTTTGTAGGTAAAATCATTTGTACCAAACAAGTACTCCCTATTAATGAATAAGCATTTTGCTTTGTCATTGTTCGAAGCATCATAGAGCAATATTCTGCTTGCAGAGACCGATGCTGGTTTCAACCCAACACCATCAAAGGTACAAGACACCTTTCTTACATGCATTCTGACAACTTGTCAAGACAGATATTCATTTCTTGGCATGCAAAACGAGGAACTAACCATGTAAAAAACATGAGAAATACTCGTTGAATAGACTAGTGGAATCTAAATGCAACTAATAATTCTTTACTTGGACAGTTGGAATCTTTCTATTCCAAACATATTCAGCCTGATTCTTTTTACACCATTGGACACTATAAACTTCATACACTACGTGCATTTTGTATCATTGCTTGTTGACCTGCTTCTATTTGTCTAGCACAACCTTGATGACAATCTTATATTTATAATTTTGTTCCATTTATTTTTATATCATCTGGAGAAATCATTTATTTTGTACCAGATTTTTTCATGTATTATGGAACAATCACTAACACATTTTTGAATTTGAACCTTCCCTCTATTTTTGTGCTGTTATTAATCTTATCCTTTTCAAGTACAAAAATTCAGTATTTGCCCCCTCCCCCCCCCCAAACCAAATTAGTGAAATAGGTTGGATTCCTTTGTCCAGAATAAGAAGTGGTGGTCAATTCTTATTAATTTCATCGTAAGTGTGAAATAATTATACAAATAAAATTGCGGGAGAGATAATATAGATGCAACCCATCGTCTCATTAGCTGCCTTAATCTGATTGGGGTTCACATTGGTGGAGGAAAATCAAATATATGATGTTGAAGTAGAAGGTCGTGAGCTCCACCGATTTCAGACCTAAACGTTAAGCATGAGTGATGTATTTGATAGCTGCAGCATCTGGGCACTAGAGGTACTCCAGATGTATTACTCAAAGGAATCGGCACCAAGACAAAAGTTACTTTATAGTTATCGAAATTGAGTTACCAGTATAATGGATTTAGGCCCACCTTCTCTCCAGATCTCTTACCAGTAGACCCCATATGATTGTCAATCGTAATGTCAAAGTAGCATTATTGGAATGAAGGAGGCCATTTAGGGAGTCATACAGGAGATTTCCTAGTGAAAGTGAAAAGATAGATGTATAAGGTATGCTACTAGGAAATCTTGTGGTACTCTACCAACCCTTTAAAAATGAAGGGAAATTGTACCACTACCCGAACAATTACACATTGTAAATCAACTAAGCAGGAGCGAAGCCTTTCCCAACTCCAAGTCTTCGATTTGTATTTCTTTAGTGTCGTTCCAAGCTCCACGAATGATATGGTATATATGCATTTCCCTCTTTTCTCTGATGAGATCTGCTGTATGTATTTGCACAGACTGACTTAGCCCATCACCATCCTTACACCATTGCATTAAGGAACTTTGGCAACAAGCCTTCTGAGAAAGAGAAAGGTAATAACTTTTGGTTTGCTGTGCACTGTTGAAATGATTATCACTACGATGCAATGAGGTCTCCTCACCTTATGTTTAAAATTCTTTTAGATATTCATGTTGAGATATCTAAAGATGGAAAAAAGGTGACTCTCTTGCAAGTGGAGAAGCAATATCAGGACTGGATAATTCAGATGCATGAGCGCTATGATGAGGAGGTTGACTGTGGAGAGGATCAACCTACTTTTGTACTCAGCCCTTCGCACAAGAAAGAGCTTGGTGTTTCTTCAGATGGTATTGATTGAACACAAATCTAGTAGACCTCATGATAAATTCTTATAGCTGCATCATTTTATTGTGATCTTGCAGCCTGTTTTTGAATTGGTGCAATTTGTAGTTTCCCATTAATGTTAACTCATATCATTGTAATTTGTATTTCAGTTATGAGAATTCATAAAGTTTTACGAAGGAAAGGAATAACTTGGAAATCAGGGCAGAAGATTAAAATTTTGAAGGGAGCTTGTAGGGGTTTCCACAAGAACAACGTTTTCGCCACATTAGAATATATTATTCTTGAAGGATGTCAGGGGGAATCTGGTGGTAAGTGTTCAAAATATCGTGGTTCTTAGAGTATACTATTCTACCTGTTTAATTCCGAGTAGCGCACTATTTTGGTATCTTATGGCTAGCTACTGCTTAAGTAATTACATATCTCTCTACTGCATTATGTGTTAAAATCCGGCTGTAACCTATTCATTGACGTTGTTGTGATGTTGTAACATTTTTCTCTATATTTTTTAGGCGAGGCTCGAATTATCTGCAGGTTAGTGATTCACTTTATATTTCAGATCACTGCTTGTCCAGGTCTTTAGTTCCCCTCCTCCAACACTATTACCTGAAACTTTCCTGTCTTTACTATGATTACTTATAGGCCATTAAACGTCCCTGCTGAGAACGGTTCTCGCCTTATAGTTGATAAAGGGTGTGCTAGCATAGAAATCCGTGACTCAAAATCTTTGCCGATTAGTGTGATCGACACCGGAAAGGTTCTTGTTTTGGCTCCATATTATTGCATCTCAATTAAGTTGTTTTTATTTATTGCGTTCTCTACATTTCTATCTTTCCTAAACAATTAGTGTCATGTTTTGCAGTGCTTATCTGTTGATATTACGGAATGGGAGAACCAAATCTTAAAACAACAAGAGAAAAGCACTCCATCGTCAATTGACATATTAGATGGCAAGCAATGTGAAGACTTGGGCGTTGAGGGGGTTAGTTTCTAGAAGCAACTTGCTTCTTTTAATTACTGATTTATTTTTGTGTTGTCCATGATTTTCTCCAGTTGATTGCTAGTTTTTTTGCATTTTTTATATAGCATTCCCTAAATTCATCTACTTGGGGTCCAAGTCAGATGACATAGTCTCTTTGTTAACGAAGATGAAGCTGAACAGCTCTGTAGGGTTCTTAACTTATTCAGCATGGTGAAGAAGTTGCTGTACTTGTGCCTAGTGGAACACTCTTCTCTATTTTCTTCAAAATTTCCTGCAAGGCTTATTGAGAATCTAATACTTTGAATATCTTTGGAATTGATCAGATTTCAGCTGTGTTTGATCTTTGATGGTACGTCACATTTATACTTGTTCATTGAATTGCTGAATTTGGTTGCAAACGTAGGCACTACCTCAGGATGTTGATGCTGGACATGAGCCTCCTGAGGCGATTGTTGCCATTGTTCGTCCAGCTTCTTTTAGCTCTATTACTGCATCCGCAAGTTTGGATCAGAAATACATCATGAAAGAAAATTTTCGGATGACTCTAGAGGTCAAAATTGAAGCAGAAGCGGACAGGAAAAAACTTGGTCATATTTACTCTGGCCGATTGACTCCTTCGTCGCGTAAAGGGTTTAACGGTCTATACATATTCCCCCTGAAGGAGAAGTGTCCAAAGATATTTCAGAAAGCAGGCATTTACCTATTTCGATTTTCTCTTGTAAGTTATATGTTCTTATATATCCATTGGTATGATATACTGAATAATGTGTTTGTTATCCCTGATTTTCCTTGCTATTGATATCTTTTTTCAGCAAGACAGTTGTACAAAATCTGAAAAGGAAGTGCATGTTAAAGCATTGTCTGAGGCTGCTAGTTGGAAACTTGTAAGTGATGGGAAGACTACACTCAATATAAGGTGGGGCGTATCTATTCTAAACTGACTTCTTACATACAGTTATGCAAAAAGAAAATTTTTCCAGCACTGAGTCTTAAGATTGCCATACAAATCTGACATCATCGATGTTCTTAATTCTCATGGCAATTTTAAGTCAAAAGAACGGAGAAAATAATTAGTTACCTTGCATTGTATCGATAAACATATGATATAGAGGAGAGTTAGGATTAGAAAACTATATCCTCATGTATGATTCGATAAAGAAAATCTGTCCTTTTTTATTGGTCCATTTTCTGAAACTCCCCATTGACCACTTAGTCTGTATGCATTTTAATATCAGTGGAGAATAAGGTAAGAACCATTACAGGATAAGATATAAATTTATGTGAACTTCCTTGTCTTAAAGCTTGAACTATATTAACAAGGGGACACTTTTATTCATTTATATTTTAGCTCTTTTAACATGCTTCTGGCTGGGGACACTTTTATTCATTTATATTTTAGCTCTTTTAACATGCTTCTGGCTGATTCTTAGCCATGTGCCAGGCACATTGAAATATTTTTCTTGGAGGGTGGTGATGAGACTCAAACTCTAGACTCTGCCTACACTAATTGTGTGAATCGCCTCATCTAATGTTTCCGTTATTAGAGAAAGACACTTATCTTTGTTTTGGGTCTTCAACAATTTTGAATACCCATTTTCTCTTAATTCGTTTGCTTTTGCAGTCTATGAATGAATGGAGTTTGATTTAATCTGTTGAGGGCCTTGTCGAATTATGCATGGATAGGAAATAGAAATAATCTTTTTCTTATAATAGTCGAATGAGTTTCATATTCATCAGTATAATGCTTGAGTTTTTCCTTAATAATGCCGTGTTTTCAATATTTCTCAGGTGAGTTATTTAGATTAAACCTTACAGTTGTTGCATCGTAGCATATTTTCCTTTACAGTCTATTTGAGACAAACTGACGATTTGTTTCACCTGCTTATAAGCAACTCGTTCGCTTCGTGAAATTTTTTCATGGTGTCTAAATGTTCTTTGGCAGGGTTGGTTCTTTTTTTCCAGAGATTTTGAGCATTGCGTGTTATGATAGATTTTCCAATCGTATTCCATTCAAGTTGCACACGAAGATAAAGATGAAGCTAAGTTCTAGTGGCAATGCTGTGGAGTCCAAGTGCATTTATCATCAAATCTTTTCACATGACAGATATACGATGAAGTTTAAGGTGACATTATATGATCCCAGCTTCAAGTCCTTTACAATACACTTGTCAAATCTTCTCTAAATGAAGAACTATATCAAAACTTTCCACTCTTCAGAATGTAATTATTGAAACTACTGACTTGGATAAGATTCGACCAAGTTATGAAGCTACCTTACATATATGTTCAAAGGATGATCCAGTTTCAGCAGCTATTCCTTGTACAGGTAATTGATGTATAATTTTGTTTTCCGTTGACTGAGAATATATAATATATGTGCTGTTCCTTAGTTGTTTTCCTCTGCTTATAGTTATTCCTGGACCTTTGCAATGCGTCCGTCTGCATCCTGTAGATTTTGGCAAGAAATTGGTTCCAGGAATGATCATTAAGGAGCTTGCTTTGGAGGTAATGGAATTTTAATTCAACACCCTTCTATCACCATAAGGTGTATTGAGTGTCATATAGAAGTAAAATTCAGCATTTCTTTTAAGACGAGGATCATTTTCTAGTTAATAGTATTTAAAAATCCTGTCATGCTTTAAGTTGTGAAAAACACTGTAACTGAAGTTTTCAAGGCACAAAACATTGTCCCTTTGACAAAATAACAGCATTTTATATATAAGTGTACAATAGGAAATTTATATAAAAAAGAAATAAATATGTATACTAGGCAATTTATTAGAAAAAACAGTGTCCGATATGCAATTTATTAGAAAAATAAAGGTGTATGTAGGCTCCTAATTTCAGGAAGCAAGAGACGCCACTACCAGACTAGCAGATGGGATCATCTGATATCTTAGATGGTTCATTCATCTTGGAAAGTGTTGGAAATTGCAAAAAAGCTTATGTGGAATAAAGCAAGTGCCTGTTCTAGGTATTGATGAGAGAAATAAAATATATGACTGGCAACTTTTGCGTGTGTTTTGAGTTTAAGCAAGTGTTCAAGTCCCTATATCCTGCTTTGAAGGATGTGAGATGTGTTGCTTCTTTACAACAAAAGCAACCACATGAAAGCCACATAGTTCCAAAGCAAGCTCTAACGAGTCTGCTTTTTGCTTCCTAGTATGACCAGTTTGACATAAATCCCTTTGCAATTGGTAGAGTATTGCAAGTTAGTGTGGTATCTACATCCTTTGCTCTTTTTTCTTGAAGGTAAACAGTAATCAGTCATCCTTGGATTTTTTTTCTTCTATTTTCTGAAAAGGTAAATGCAGTAGTCCTTGCGTTTATTTTACATGATATATGGTCCCTGTATGTTTGTCAATGAGCATTCTTTACATCTGCTTTTAATGATACTACATGATTTATAAAAACTGAAACATATGAGACCCGAAAATGGTAAATGTGAGAATGCACTAGAGAAAAAATTAGTATTTATTAACAATAATATAATGAGCCATACATATAATACATATTCTACTTCTTACATATGGGACTATGACATTTTTTACTCCTACTACATATGGGATTAGGATTATTTACTGATAACTATCTAACACTCCCCTTAAGCCGGTGCATACAAATCATATATACTGAGCTTGTTACATATGCAACTAATACGAGATCCGGTGAGGGGTTCGGTGAAAATATATGTAAGCTGATCATTCGACTTCACTACGAGTCATGCCAACTCCTGCATAACTGTGCTTAACTTACCAAACCAGGCTCAGGGAGACTATTTTAGACAAAAGTGGCTGGTGCAAGCGACATACAAGGCCATTAGACTCCCCGTGAGAAACAAAACCAGGTGGTTGCTGATAAATAAAAGTTGACCGAAAAGTCGCCAGAGAAATTAAAAAATAGGGAGACTAAGCCAAATTCCACACTACAAAATAGGTTATAAAACACCACCAGGAAATAGAAAACTTTTCTGGAAATTACTGTTCACGCCGAAAAATCACCGTTCGCACCAGGAAAGTGCATTGTTCACACCGAAAAAATAAAAGCTGCCAGAATTTGATGTAATTTACATGAGTAAGCTCGGAATCACTGAACGAGTAAGTTGTCCTAAAGACGTTTTGTCAAAAAGTGGTTGGAATGGCTCACACGTGCCGGAAAAGTTACTGTTGCTCGTCGGGAAATTCTAAAGTTCTTGAAATTTGTATGAAATTGTACCAATGGACTCGGAATCACCCAAAGAAACAATTGTCCTGAGGAAATTTTTGAAAATTCTGGCTGGAAAGTATTGCACGTGCCGGCACAAGTGTCAGACGCGCTCGTCGAAACCTTAGTTCTGGCGGCGAGTGGGAGTGCGTGAGTGAATTTCTCCTGGAGCGATTGACTGGGGTTTTGTTGCCTGGCTTGTCCGAACAAGATGGTAGTGTTGGTTTTCGCACAACACTAATCGATGAGGAGATAACACTAATCAATCTTGAGTCGTCAACAGGAAAGACGCACGGTGCATGACTTTTTTGTACTGATGGGACTAGGATTTCTGGGGTTTCGTGTTGCACAAGGGTTTTGGATCTGGGAAAAAGACGAAATTGTTGGAAAATTGCACGGCTACAAGATCTTTCTTCCCGGACGTCGTCGGGTGACGCACAACGATAAATTTCTTACTGAAGCTTTGATATGATGTGAGAATGCGCGGGAGAAAAATCTATTTATTAACAATGATACAATGAGCCCTATCGCAATGTTAGGTTTGATCAGTGCAGCTACAATGGGACCTGAAAATGGTAAGGATTTCGTAAGGCTAGGATTGCTCGGCTTCGAATGCAGTCTTCAGTTCTCAAGAATCCTTGTGGCTGTCTTGTTTATCTTGCTGTATTGCGTGCCTCTTTACCCTCCTTGACAGAGTTTTTGAAGTTGTTTCCCTTATCAAATCTGTACAATCAACCATTTAGAATAATTTTTCTTTTTCATACCACCACTTCCAACCAAGAGGTTGTGAGTTCGAGTCTCCCCAAGAGCAAGGTGGGAAGTTCTTGGAGGGAAGGATGTCGGGGGTCTATTTGGAAACAGCCTCTCTACCCCAGGGTAGGGG